>JAHHUM010001197.1:609009-623528 GCA_036173005.1 Crenichthys baileyi
TTTTTATGACTAGTGATGCTGCTTTTGTGACACATTTTATGGCCTCTGTATAATAATAGCAGCTTTTTAAATGGTTGTTTCCTCAGGACTTGCTGACCCAATCATAATAAATCAATCTTAATGTAAACTTCCTTGTGGGCAGTCAGTTATTTTCTCCATTTAATGTTTAAATATGAGAAATGCATGTCTTTAAATTCAAAGACAAAACACTGGGTTAAACACAGTTTGATGGTTAAAATTGGGGAGACAGAGGGCAGCAGAGAGCCATGTGTTTGCAGAGTTCAATTTAATGGATTTATTTGCTCACAAGATGTTTCCACCTGGTCCACAGCAGTTCATAGCACATCTCTAATGCAAGTTATTTGAATATGAAGAATAGAAGTTGTACAGAAAATAATTATGTGAGACAAAGTTTCTGCTTTAGCAAAGCAACAAGAATCATTAAAAGCATTTGATGCATTTTATCAAAAAACAAAAAATAAATCACCTCTTATGCTGCCATATGTACAATGCAAGTAAAAATGAAGTAAAAAACAGGATGTGTTTGCTGTATTGTTTATTTGATGTGAAATAATACAGAAGTTACTCTGAACTCAGATTTTTACTAATCCTTTCTAAAGCCACAGATGCAGCTGCTTTGTTGATAATTATTACTCAGTATCTCTGGGAATTTCTCTAGCCTTCACTCCAAACCTTCGCTCCCGGCTGACAACATGTATGCATGGACTCCTCAACTCTGTGTGTCATCGGCAACTTTAAATAGGCATAGTCCTGCGTGAGTCACTGTCAGTTGTGTGGACCAGAAAAATAAATATGAAACATGCAGAGGTGTTTCCTGGGTCGTAAGTGTTGTGTGTTTCTGTGGTGTGAGTCATTTTGCCATCGACGGGGAAATGCTGTATAAGTCAGTCTCGTTGTCCTCCCACTCTGTCTCTGGGAATGATGCGAAGCTCTGAGCCGTGCTTTAGAAACACATTCCCTGCAACACAGGACGGAGGGCTGTGAGGATAACAGTTCATGTTTTGGATGAAGACGGTCTTTTTACGGTCACTGAAGCCAGCAAGAACATGCAGACTTACCAGTAGTTAGCATTTTTATGAACGACTTTTTCAGATACATTTTAAAATCTAAACATTAATAACACAATATCAAAAAAACTATAAACATATGTTTTCAAAGATATACACAAGTTGAAATTGGATATTTTGGTTGGATTCAAAAGATTCAAGTTAATCATCTACAGGACCTTGAAAAAGTATTCATTAACCTTGAACGTTTTCACATTTTGTTACAGCTACAAACTTCTATGCAATTCAGTTTTATGTAATACACCAGTACAAAGTAGTGTGAAGTGAAAGCATTTTTCTGAATAAAAATGCATGATGTGCATATGTATTCCTTCTCCATTCAGTCATTGGCTTTTAGGAGCCAATTATCACTACAAATCTTTTGGGGGCCTGTCTCTACCAGCTTTGCACACTTAAATGATAAATGATGGCCCAGCTGCAGTTTAGAGCTGTTGTCCTGCTTGAAGGTGAACCTCTCAGGTCTTTCGCAGCTTCTAACAAGTTTTCTTCCAGGGTTTCCCTGTATTAACCTGGTCTGGAGTGAGTAGCCATCTGACACAACCAACTGAGGGGTTGATGAGAGAAAGTAGACACATTCAGGAGTACTTTCTATGTTAAAGAAAAAGAGATGAGTTAATGGTTGCAGTAGCTCTGTCAGGTGCCTCACCTAACACAGCTAAACAAATAAACCCTGGAAGAAAAGTAAGCAGTCTGAGTCACAGTGGGGATGGTAGGCCAATAATTGTTATTCAAATGTTGGTCCCATGTGACCAGGGCACCTTCTACCCTACATGGCTTCTGGCAAACAATAAATTGAAGGCTTTATGACTTTCTTCTTCTCACTCTTTCATAAAAGCCAGGTCGACAGGTTCTCCCACCTGAGATGCGGATCTCTGCAGCTCATCATCATAGGCCTCCTACCTGCTTTAAACTTCTCCACAACATTATTTCTGACCCGTCTGCTGTGTTCCTTGGTCTTTATGCTGCTGTTTGTTCACTACTGTTCTTCAAAAACCTTGGAGGCCTTCACAGAAAAGCAGGGTTTATACTAAGATTACACATACATACACACACATTATTTACTAAGGTTACCTCTGAAGGCTTTTGGTCACACTGGGTTTTATTAGGCGACATAACATTAAACAAAACTAAATACATGTGCAAGCCTTGCTTTAGAATTAGAAATTGTGAATATTTTTTGGGAAATCCATATGTATAATTTCCCTCCACTTCTCTATCTTGCACTACTTTGTGTTGTTCTATCACAAAAAATCCCATTAAAATACATAAAAGCTGGTGGCTGTAACATTAAAAAAATGTGAACAAGTTTAAGAGAAATGAATACTTATGCCAAGCACTGTACACCACAAACTGCAATACTGTTTGAATCGTTATGAGACAAAAATAAGTAAACTACTAATAGTTTAATTTCATTTATTAACATCCAGTTAAAAATGCAGAGATTTCGCACATGCAGAATACCCCCCACTGGTCGAACCCTAATGTTCTACGACCTTCTGTTGCGCCTCAGAGAAACAGCCTAGTGCAGATATGCAAGGCTGATATGAGAGAAGTGTGTGAGAAACAGAGACTAAAATTACATTCGATCAATCGCAGCTGTGTACTCAGTTGTGTGAGTGAAGAGCAAAGCGGCTGCAGTGGGTGAAAACAGTCAATGTGACAAAGGTGTCTGAACCGAGGCTATTCTTGGCAGCACACACAACAATTTAGTGTGGATCAAAAGCTGTTGTGAAAGCCCACCACAACATACCCTTTTTTGGTTTCTATCAGAACAGACTAGATTTTCCCTCAGGTTGAACCAGGGATTATCTCATCCTGCTCTATGCAGAAAACCCAGTCATCTGTAACTAGTGTTAGAGGAGGATGATGATGATGACTTGAATAAGGAGAAAGATGAACCTCGGGGGAAACACCAAGGAGAAATAGGACATATGATTCATTTGGGGACAACAGTAATATAAGAAGCTGAAGTGAATTTAAACTAAACTGATTGGTACCTCTACTCCTCTTGCAGCGAGATGTCAATAAAAGTTTCATTCAAAGCCCGTCTGTGTGCCTTTTCTTTATACTCATGAGTCACTAATCATAACTTCCTACTTTTTAAAGAAAGAACTGCTAGTTTAACTCAAATCTGCTGCGGTTTTGAAAGAGGAGTCTGAACTAACCTCATGATGGACCATATTTTTTGAGTGGAAGACATATTGAGACTGGAGGAAGGCCAATTCAGAAGCTCTCCCATTGTACTGATGGATCTCTGGAGCGAACATGTCACCTTCCTAGCAGCGAGGTAGCACACATTTACCTGATTTCAGACTTGTGTCTTTATGAACTCAGACTCTTTGTACCTTCTCCCACATGTGACACACTGTTGATGTTGGACACGTTTGACTTTCAACATTTTTGCCTTTAGAAACATTCTCTGACAGAGTTTGGTGTAAAGCAGTGAGATGTGAGCAGACATGAGACTGGGTCTGAATGAAGGCTTTCTGAGTGACTTTCAGGATCACCGAGTATACATCCAAACGACAACGCCTGCTTTGTGTCAACCACAGGCAAGAACTTGTCAACAACCCCTGCGACGTGAGAGTATTTTAAAGTGAACCATCTGACCAGTCCAACCACAACTGCAAAGGCAGCAGCAAGTATAACTGCAGCACACAGCAGATCTATCGAACCATCCACATCTCAAAAGTATTTACAACTAGTGGTGTAACGATTAATAAAACTGACAAGATGAGACATGTCTTGGGTCGGGATGGGCATCGTTATGACCTAGGTGGTTTGGATTCTGGTTCCTTGTCTGGGTTCTGGTTCCTGATGCTGGTCCCTGTTCTGTCCGGGGAAGGGTAGTCGGAGGGGTCTGCATGGTTTGGGCGGGCAAGCTGGCTGGGGTTGATCTCGGGGTGGACTGGCTTCTTGGTTGGTTTTGGTTTTGGCTCTGTGGGCTCTCTGCCTTTTGTGGGTTTTCGGTGTGGGTCTTCTTGCGGGGCTACTTCTGGCAGGGGTATGGGTGTGTCGGGTGTTCTGGCTTTTTGGCCCTCTCGGGATCGTTTGGATTGCCTTGGATCTCGGTCCCTGGCTTCGGTGCCCGGTCCGTTGGTTGGGGGTGCGCCGGGCTCCAACGAGGGGGTCTTGGCCGGGCGGTGTGCAGTGTTGATTGAGATGTGGCTTTGATTTGGTGGAGGGGCTGGCCAGCCCACTTGGTGCGTCGAGGTGTGCTGTACGGGAGGGTGGGTGGCCGGCGTCCTGGGGAACCTCCGGGGTTTGCGTGTGGGGTTGGTGGGGTGCCCGGTCCTTGGCGTGATACGGTGGCCTTCCTCCAATGCTTCGTTCAGTGGCTCTTGCCCCTAGCCGGGCACAGGGCTACGGTTGGCGTTCAGGTGGGTGGGGGGTGTCTTGTGCCTGCACTGGGGCTAGTGCAGGCTTTTTCTACCTGGGCTATCGTTGCAGTGGCAGTGATGTGGGGTGTCTGTGTGGTTGCGGGTGAGGACCTCTTGCCGGGTGAGTTTGTCCCTTCTTGGTGTGGGGTCGGGGGTTCTGATGTGAGCTCAATGCTCGATGGTGTCTGCCTTGTTGCGCGGGAGCTGGGGTGGCATTATGCAGGGCCCTTGCCTTGCTGTCGCGGCGCGCTGTGTGGTGGGGGCGGAACGCAGCAGGGGTGCTTGGAGCAGGGCTGTGTGTGGAGCTTGTGCTGTGTGGGTGTTGATTCGTCGGCTTTTCAGAGATGAAGCTCACCTGTGTGGGTGTGCCCATGTGCTGTAGGGAGGGGATTCATGGCGTTTGGGTTCGGGGGCATGTGTTCGATATCTGTGTCCTGGTTGGGGGTGGCCCTGTGGAGAAATTCAGGTTGGGGTTCATTGGGGGGCTGCTCATGGGGTTGGGATTGGAATTCATTGGGGGGTTGGGACTATTTTATTCTGTGGCGGCTCTGGTTGGCGGGACTGTTTGGACCATGTAGACCCCTCTTTTGTACATGGCCCCCTCTCCGGATGAGGATAGGGCTCGTTGGGGACGGGAGGCGGGGTGGGGGGTGTGGGGTCCAGGCCGGAGTCGCTCAGGTTCAGACACGATATCTCGTTATACCCCTATTTACAAACTTTTAACTTTTTAACTTTATGTCCCATTAAAACCTCAAACGTTAATGGGTTTTATGTAAAAAAAAAAAAAAACAATAAAAAATGGTAGTTGAAGAAAAATTTGTATGTGGTTTTCAAGATTTTTCTAAATAAAAATAAAATCTGAAAAGTGTGGTTTGCATTTGTGTTCAGTCCCTGTGGGTCAATACCTTGCAGAACCACCAAAATTACCATCTGCAGGTTTTCTGAGGTATGTTTCAAACAGCTTTGTACATTTAGACACTGTAAAATAGCTTTCCACAACTAAGTGTAGGTCTGGACTTTGAGAATCAGAATCAGCTTTGTTCACCACGTTTGTGACACAAACAAGGAATCTGACTTTGGTTTGGAGTTGAACATTCCTACACATGAATAGGCTTTGGTCTAAACTAAATCTGTAGAATATATCAAATCGCAATCATCACCGCAAGATTGAAATTACAAAAGTGACAGCTTTGGTGCAATATTTGGTAGGATACTATATTTAAAAGTGTTACGGTTTGCGGCTCTAAACACTGATAAGATATTTTGCCAGATGGATAGAGTAACTGGGTAACTGTGGGAATGATGAATTTTACTAAGCTTTTTCCACCACATGCAGCATTTTGAATATGGGCCAAAAAGTAGCATTTTGGTCTAATTCTTCTGCAGGCCTGTCATGATATAACACCGTCACACAGGGTGAAAGGAAGCGGGAGCGCATGCGCTATAGTCGACATAAAAACCACACGGAGAGGGAGCCAGATGTCAGTCAAAGGGTCGCTACGCTCAGAAAAAGTGAGCGTAGCGACCTAATTTCAGCGTAGTGGCGACAACCCTGGATCAGTAACATGGAAAAGAAGAAACATCTTGACTAGGACCTCCTTTGTGATACATCCAGGCTATCCCAATCTTACACTTTTACCCATCCCAAATTAAATTGTAAATATAGACTCCCTCACAGCAACGTTACTTGCATAATGTGTAATCTGTTTAAAACTCTTGAGTATGCTACTGAGATAAAATTTGAAATTTGTTTTATGAATTCACAATTGCCAATTTTGTTTATTTCCCAGATTAATGAAAAACAAATTATACTACAACATTGTAAACTAAGCTATGAGCTGCTTTTGAAAGAACACAAGAACAGATATTTTAATTTGATTTCATCTGCTTGCTATATTCAACACAATAAAAACATAAAAGCAGAAGCAAAGAGAATCTCGCTGTAATGAAACCTTCCATAAAACTAAGAGGGATTTTAAGACTAATTAGTAACACAACCTAAATGAAACTTTTGATAAGCCTTTTATTTTTTCCAGTGACCTCAAAATGTGTTTCCCAATTATTTTTCCACTCTTAAACAATGTCCTTATTACAACATAAACATAAAAAAGTTCATCATCATCATTAGGAATTGGCAAAAAGATTAAAAGAAAGCCTATGAACGAATTGGGCTGCTAAAAACATTGATCTTGACTAAAAGAAAAAGCTCAAACTTCGTCATAGGGCTCTTATAGTAGACATAAAAAAAATGTAAATGTGCTTTTTGCTCTGTTAAATCAGAGGAGAAAAACTCTAGTTTTCAAAGATAAGGGCAGGAGCTGGAAAACAACATCATAGCTCACCTGCAGTCTGGGCAGGGTTGATTCCTATTCCATCTGCAAAGAAACACATAATGTAAGCAATGGCAATTGTCATGCAAATAAGCTGCAACAGAATGAGACTCAGCAACAGGCAAATCTATCTGGACTAATAAAGGCCAAAACAGTCATTCTGATCAAACTAAATCTGATGTTTGATACATCAGTCATATTGAAGCCATTTCAGTGCAAATCTCTCCTCATTATATGCAAAGACAAAATGACTAGTAATTCACCAACTGCATTTTTCTAGTCTGATTTAGCTTTCTGATGAGCCAATCCCAATTATGACCTCCCCCAATTGCTTTCTACACGCTATACGCTATGACAAACATTTCCCACCCAATTTCTGTTTCAATTAAAAATTAAATTGACATTTTCTACAAATATGTGTTTATTTTTAATTGAAAGAGCCCGGAAACAAAGCCTCTGTTGTTTCACTAATCTGTTAAAGTTAACTGCACAGAAAGATTTGTTTTATTTTTGAAAGGTTTACAATAAATTAGCCATGGGTTGGCAGAGACTTTCACAGTATGATTACTGAGTAAAACAAAAGCATAGTTTTACGGTTACATGGTTTTTTTTCAAAAACACAAAAATAAATCAATATGCCTGACCTGATTTTCTAATTATGCCTAATTAACTTAAATGCTTTTAAAACATTAAAAAATTATTTATACTTATGCCATCTTTGACATTTAATTATTATTTAGATTTTTCTATTTATACACTTAAGCAAATATATAGCATAAACACCCACTAAATAATAAACATCAAACTTTTTTGCAGTTCTTCTCTTTATAGAGTAACACAAGTAAAATGAAGGGATATTGAACGGTTAATAAGTTGCTGCTTAATAAACCTGGTGCTTGAAGCTTACCAACAGTAGTTTTAAAACCATGACCTTAAATATTTAAAAACTCTACTATTTACCTCTCTTTTAGGCCTCAGAAAAGCAGTAGCTTTGCTTCAGCCAGCTGGCTGGCAGTGCACATCCACTAGTGAAACAGGGGAGCGCTGAGTTACTCCACCCTTCTGCCAGCCCAGGAGAACTCTGGTCACTCCAGCACGTTCTCTGGCATCTCATGATCTCATCATCTTTTTAGCCAAGCTTACATCCATCATGAACATAACCTCTCACCCACTGCACCGGACTGTATAGGAGCTGATGAGCTCCTTCATGGGCCGACTGACACACCCTCAGTGCAGGAAGGAGTGCTACTGCAGCTCCTTCATCCCCACCGATGTCAGACTGTTCAATTCAACTGTATAATAACTTGTGCTACAACCTCTTTTTGTGTTTTTGCGTCAAAACCACAGAATGTTCCATCATTTTTATTCCTAGTGTGTAAAGACCCAGATAACATTTTTACTGCAAACCTTTTATTCAATGTGCAGTACTGCAAAAAACAAAATGCTCTTTTTCGAAAATTATTTATTTTATTCAATATATACACACAGCTTTCCACTAGAATATATTGTTCGAAGGAAATGGGCTGTATCATACTGTACCTTTTCATTTAATTAATAGTTTTTGTTTCATTTGTAAACTGTGTGTGTCTCAAACAGGCGCAGATGCATAAAGTGAAATAGGATGAATCATTCTTGAGAAATTCATTTCCACCCCCTCTGAACCTACCATTTGTTATGATAGCACTGGTTGCTGATGGCACTTTGAACTGTAAAAGCAAAAGAAGAAAAAGGAAGTGAAAATCACGACACAGGTTATCTTTGAAATGTCAAAAGCTGCAGTAGAATGTCCTTGATTAACAATTGAAACGTGCACAAAGCCAAACTTGACCTATAGTTTTAATATAAAAAAGAAAAACACATTTGGAAAACAAAGCTTCTGAGAACTGAAACTCTGTCAGTCAGGAACACTTTGGAAATATAGATGCAGTAACAAAGTCCTGAGAAGCAAAGTCTGGGAAAATGCAAAAAAGAAAATGTGTTTTCAGAAATGCCTTCGCCTAATTGTGTACCTGTTGAAAACAAAAAACCCGCTAACACATTAAGTGTGAGAGGCTGAGGGACAGAAAACCAGGCTCCAATTTCTGGGAGAAAAACCCGGTCACAATAAAGACCTTCAGCATCAGCAGAAAGAGGATGTGAGCTGGTGGGATTTGCAGAGGGAAGATGGAAAGGAGCAGTCTGGCACCAGAAAGATAAGGTTCGCCAAGAACTGTCCACCACACCAGTGCTAGATAATATAGAGGTGAGTACATGTGAAATACAGGTCAAATCCATCTCTATGATTTAGGTTTCGTTTGAGTTGGCAATAGTCACCATCACTTACCTTTACATGAGGACATTGTAATTATTTAGCTCAAATTTACAACTATTTTTGGGGTTTTTTTGTGTTTCCAAACAATGGTTACCCCAAGAAACCCAACATCTAATAAAGGGTAAAACTGAAATTGTTTAACACTTCATTGTTAACACCCACTTTGGAAACACTGACAGAATAACAGCTTCCCCACAGTGACTAAAAACAAATTTCCTTTATCCCATCCTCATTACTCTCTAGGGGCTGCATGTGTTGTGTTTAAAGAAAACATCCACTGTGAAATCAATGCTCCATCTATAAGCTGTGTGTAACTGAATTAAATTAACACCCTGCCAGCACTCCATAAAACAGCATATCAGAACAAACACTTGTAGCTATAATTTCTCCCAGGGTTTTCTGAGCCATAGGACTTCAGTGCGTTTATACACACAACATGGAAGAAAACAGCATTAAAAATGAAACATAAGAAAAACCTTTGAGTGACAAGTTGGCCCTCCTGTCCCAACTGTACCACAGAGGACGTTTAATGAGGGAACTATTACCTTAAAGCAATATATTTACAACTTAACTAGCACCTTTAATTTTAAAGTAGTTTTCAGCAAAAATGTTTACATAGGAAATGTGTGAAAAGCTAAACATTACAGGTTCAAATCTTAATGTTGTCTCATCCATTAAATCAATGAATTATTTCCTTGCTGCTTCTTCTTCCAAAGATTGCACCTTATAAACGGAAAAAAAAAGCACAGCGAAAGGTGGGATTGCCGCACACCCCTTAAAATACGGAATGGCAATGCAAAATTTTAGTTACGTTAAACCAACTCGGGGGTGTCCCTTTAGACATTGTCGACGTGTCCCCAATAAGGCCAGCGACCAGCAGGCATTCTTTGTTTTTTCCCTGTTTTAAATGTGACAACCCCAGGGAAACGTGTTGAACATCAATGTTTATTCTTGAATAACAAACTGGGACTGACTTCTTTTAGTGGCAAGAAACAAAAGTATGACACAAAAACAAAACTTTTTAAGATTATTTTCTTAAAATGTACCACCAGTTAAAGACCCAAAAATCTGAGATAAAGTCTTTTTTGAGTGACCCATCCTTCTGGTGAGCAAATATTTCAGGCAAAATGCGAGCCTACCTCTTCAGCTGCAAACTTTAAAACCGCTGTGAAAGGTGTGCTTTCTGGGACACTTAATCTGAAATAAATCAAATAAACAGCAGAAAAAAAACATCAATTTTAGGACTTCATATGGCTATAAAGAGACAATAATAAAAGCAATAGCTGTACTCCATTTCTGATCGATAGGCAAATGACTACCTCAGTATTTAAGTCACATAAACACCCATAGGTTCTGATCTGTGGAGCTCAGTTTACTCTAACTTCCATGATAAAGAGAAAAAAAAGGTACATTTAGTGTTACGTTATAACAGGGGAAGAGGAAACCATGTATGGAAATTGTACGCATACTGCACATTCAGTTGGATGCTTCTTATCTAAAACTAACACTTGTGAACAGAGACCTCCTGACATTTCAAAATTTCTAACACTTAAACTGAGATGACCAAGTATGGTAATACAAAGAAAGCTGTTATGGTGGACAAAATCAATTAGAGAAGTCAGTGCAGCAGCAAGAAGCAGAGAGCTGGGTGAAGCACCAAGTAAAACATGGACAGGTCAGATATTAAAGGCTAATAGAATGCTTTGGCAGAGGCTAAACTTTGAAAGACTCGCTCTTAGCTCTATTACAGAACTAATGTGGTACTTCATTATCATCTTGCCTTTATTCATGCAAACATCTGCAGTCAGACCTGATCTGTCTTCATGTGTTAAATGGCTTCCATTTAAAACAAAGGTCACAATGCTCTTCTTGGCCTGAGGATTTTATTGCCAACAATTCCTCACTTGAAGCTGTCTTGAAGTTTAGGAGTGGTTAAGGCATCACTGTTTCAATATGGTAGTAGGACGTTTAGATCACTGTTATCTGATAAACATGAAACCATGAACCACCTTTATGACTCCCTCTAAGATTCAGATCAGACAAATCAATCCGACCAGATTGCAGGATCGCGCTCAGAACATGTAGCATTCATCTGCTTGACATGAGCAGTTTTCCTAAACCCTACTCTACCCGCTGACAACTCTGTGTCGCAAAGACAACTGAATGTATGACCTGAAAGGTGGACAACGGTTGATCTATGACAGCTAATGCCTCGATTGAAAAGGACGAAAAGGAGCAAAAGAAAAAAAAAAAAGCAGACCAAGAGTTAAGGCCAAAATGATTCAAACACCTGGCAGATTTAGAGTTTAATTTCTTTTATGATTGGAAATGAGACCGGCATCTCAAAATATACTAAAACCAGGTAAGACCAGGTATTTCACATGTATTATAACCATTTTACTTGGTGATCCAAAAGCTCCAACCCTTTGAGGTTGAAAGGCCTCTTTGCCATCACCCTCATCTTTATCTCCTTCCAAAGATGTTCTATCACATCCAATTCAGGACTCTGGCTGGGCCCCATCAAAAGGTTAAATTTTTCAATTCAAACTAATTTTACTGTCAGACTGAAGTGTGACAAAAAGCAAGAAAAAATATATATATATATATTAAAAGGGTAAAATACTTTTTCAATGCACCTTTCAAGTAATATTTAGAACATATATAATCACATACATACAACTTTAAACACAACATCAAATCAAAGTAAGGAAAATACTGAGAAAAATTATTGGGGACATAAAGATCAAAAACCAGTAAAAAACGAGTCAACCAAACAAAGTTCTTCAATACCTACGAATTTAATCCAAGGATTTGCAGATAGCTTGTGATCCAATAGATCAACCAAGCACATAAACCACTGTAGAGTTGTTTGGCTACAGCAAGAAATGTTGGCACAGGCAAATTACATCATACCGGCTATGAGGCAGGGTGTTGGAAACACAGTTCAGGGTTTAGTTGCAACTGGGAGAGGGAGGTGAATTATCTGCAAAGTTAGCAACCCAAAGCCTCCAGATTACACTAGTGATACAAATAAGTACTTTTAAATGTGTCATTATCAGTAGAGGAGGAACTCAATAGTAATGTGGAGTTACTGTCCTTTTAGTGAATTGTTTGGCAGAAACCACCAACGGCTGTTTTTCAAAGAGAAGTGGAAAAGAACTGAAGGCAGTGATTTTCATGACTTGATTGTGTCTGACAAGGGCAACCAGTCATTTCTGTTACCAATGTCAGCAGCTGGTACTGGTTATTTCAACACTTTGCCGTTCTGTACTTAAGCAGTTCGGGGGCTTTTATATTGTATTTCTACAATAAAAGTTATTTTTTATGATCTTTTCCTATCTGATGTAAAAAAACATGGTTATGAGACTCCAATGAACGATATCTGTCAGCAGGAGGTCGCTCAAGATTTATTCTGATTTCGCTCAGGGATTGTAGTTATCAAATTTAAAAGAGTCAGCTCGACCAAACCTGGTTCAGAAACACAAACAACAGAAATAGAATGTGACAGAAAATCTTCATAAACTAAAATATATGCAGGTTTTAGTAGTTTATGATTAATTTTCTCATCTCAAAAGTCAAAAAACTACCAAGAGAAATAAACTGCTATGCAATGATTAAGTACAGGGGTTGGACAATGAAACTGAAACACCTGTCATTGTAGTGTGGGAGGTTTCATGGCTAAATTGGACCAGCCTGGTAGCCAGTCTTCATTGATTGCACATTGCACCAGTAAGAGCAGAGTGTGAAGGTTCAATTAGCAGGGTAAGAGCACAGTTTTCGCTCAAAATATTGAAATGCACACAACATTATGGGTGACATACCAGAGTTTAAAAAAGAGGACAAATTTTTGGTGCACGTCTTGCTGGCGCATCTGTGACCAAGACAGCAAGTCTTTGTGATGTATCAAGAGCCACGGTATCCAGGGTAATGTCAGCATACCCCCAAGAAGGACGAACCCACCCAACAGGATTAACTGTGGACGCAAGGGGGAAGCTGTCTGAAAGGGATGTTCGGGTGCTAACCCCGGATTGTATCCAAAAAAAACATAAAACCCATGGCTGCCCAAATCACGGCAGAATTAAATGTGCACCTCAACTCCCCTGTTTCCCCCAGAACTGTCCGTCGGGAGCCCCCACAGAGTCAATATACACGGCCGGGCCCCTGCTATAGCCAAAGTTTTTTGGTCACCCCATGCCAAAGGGCCAAACGTCGGTTTTTCAAGGGGGGTCCCGGGAAAGCGCAAATTTGGGCTTTTTTTTTTTTTTTTTTTTTTGGGTGGACAATTGTGAAAAAAGTATTTTTCTCTGATGAGTCCCCCTTTACTTTTTTCCCCACACCCCGGGGAGAGTTTGGGGTGGGAGAAGCCCCAAAAGAAGCGTCCCACCCAGACTGTTGCATGCCCAGAGTGAAGCATGGGGGTGGATCAGTGAGGGTTTTTGGGCTGCCATATCATGGCATTCCCTCGCCCCAAAATACTTGTGCTAGATGGGCGCGTCACTGCCAAGGACTACCGAACCATTCTTGAGGACCATGTGCATCCATGGTTCAAACATTGTATCCTGAAGGGGGGGGTGCCGTGTAACTCAGAATGACAATGCACCAATACCCACACAGCAAAAAGGGTGAAAGTTGGGTTTTGGATGAACATGAAAGTGAAGTTGAACATCTCCCATGGCCTGGCACAGTCCCCAAAGATCAAAATATTATTGACCCCATTTGGGTTTTTTGGAGGAGCGAGTCAGGAAACTTTTTCCCCCACCAGAAATCACGTAATGACCTGGCCACTATCCTGCAAGAAGAATGACTTAAAATCCCTCTGACCCCCCCCGCAGGACTTGTATAAGGTTTTCCCAAGACGAATTGACGCTGTATTGGCCGCAAAAGGAGGCCCTACACCATACTAATAAATTATTGTGGTCTAAAACCAGGTGTTTCAGTTTCATTGTCCAACCCCTGTATATCTCTATGAGACGGTTGGTCAATGAGCGACACATTGATGAAGGGGCGACCCGACCCGACCCAGACCAATCAACAGCAGCCTACCACCAGCATCAGTACCCAAAAGTACACAAGCATGGTGTATTTTCGCATTTCTTTTACAGGACAGCTATTCATACTATTTTAAAACTAGGGATACATGATAAATCTGTATTAACATTGGTATCAGCTGAGGTAAAGCATTTTTATCATATCAGTTTTGGTACCAAAAGCAAAACTGGGTCAACAATAACAACCAATGTTTATTTCTATCTTGTTGCCGTTTGTGTACGTGTTTCGGGAGGGGTTTGGGCCTCAGCAGAGTGGTCAAATTTTTTAAGGTGTTTAAAAAATTAGGGGATATATAAAATATATATTATATATTCTATAATTTTATAATAAAATATATATTATATATATATATCTTTTATTA
>JAHHUM010001198.1:0-141152 GCA_036173005.1 Crenichthys baileyi
GTGTCAATTAGCGTGTCGAATAAATGAATAAATAAAATGTGTAAAATTATAGCCAGTAAACAAAAAAAGAGAAGCCAAGATGCCTAATAAGTTAGGGAAAACCAAGCAAGTGAGGAAACCGAAGTGGAACGTAGAAATAATGGGAAGATGATACCTATAAGAAGAAAAAGACAAAACGAGCTTTGGAGAATAGAGGGAAAAAGATGAAAGATGGTTGTTGGACAGGTGATAAAAAGGAACAAGAAGAGAAGAGGAGGTATGGGAAAATATATACAGTACAAAGAAGTGGAAGTAAATGTTCATGTGAAATGATTTTTCTAGACTCAAAACATGAGCCAGAATGCCAAAAGTGAATGATCTATTATGACACATGGGAGTTGAACACGGATTCCTAAAGTTACTGATATTTGTAAAGATCAACTTTTGATTGTTATTTAAACAGTTCTAAACTATTTTAATGTTGGTGCATAGTGTGGTCTTCTGCTGCTGTGGTCCAACTGCTTCACAGTTGGGCTTGTTGCGCATTCAGAGATGGTATTTTGAGTAACTTGGTTGAAACGAGTTACGCAAAATTTTTTGTTATATTGAACCAATGTGTCCCTTCTACTGACACATCTGACATTAACAAGGCCTTTACAGCAAATCAGCTGGTGCTCACTGGAAATGTTCTCTTTCTTTGGGCCATTCTCCATAAACCTGAGGGATGGATGTACATGAAAATTCCAACAGATCAGCAGTTTCTGAAATACTCAAACCAGCCTATATGGTTCCAACAACCATACCACTTCCAAAGTCGCTTAAATCCTCTTTCCTCCCCATTCTGGTGCTCATTTTGAACTTCAAGTCGTCTTCACCAGGTCTAGATGCGTAAATACACTGAGTTGCTGCCATGTGATTGGCTGATGCACTTTGTTATTTGGGTGTATCTAGTAAAGTGAGTGTACATTTCAAATAAAAATCTGTCACTGAAGCTTGTTCTTACATTTCATAAATAAGCTGTTTTCAAAACTCGTAAAAAGGTCTTTTCAAGTGTCAAAACTTTATCAAGGGCACACATGAAACTTTGTCAGTAAGTCAGGCAATTAAATTGCAATGCTTTTAAACAAGACACCTACATTCAAGCCCTCATCCCCTGAACAGATTAGTATGTAAAAGTACACCAACATCCAGTGTTTTTGTTCATTTGTGTAGATTAATCATTGGTTGAGAGGTTCTTCTAAACTTAGAAAAAGGCAAACATTATGACACGAAAGAGTTTTGATTAAACTTTCCTTGACTTAAAAACGTTAAATCTGTTTTATTGATTTCCTGCTTTTAAACACGGGCTAACTTTGTCCCTTCTCCCTGCTGATTAGTTAACCTTCCGTAAAACCCATTATTTGCACTGAATAATAACTGTAAACAACCAATCTATTGATAATGATTCCTGGTTATTACTGTGATGCTCTGTTTTAAGTTTGATTGAAATCGTATTTGATCAATAAACCCCCAGCTGTTTAAATGGAAGCTCTGTCAGTTGAGGTAACATGAAAATTTGCAAAATTTGTACTCCTCACTGGATTGGTATCCAAAAAATGCAGGATTTTTGTGTTGAAGCAGATATCAAAACTAGACATCATAACCAGCGTGAGCTTGTAATCAAAAATCGATCACTGCAGTTAGTCGCAATGAGAATTATGTTGTTTTGGTGCACATTTAATTGCAACGTTATCACAGCTGTGTAGAGTGAGGAAACAGCACCCTGTGGGAACAGAGAAAGATCTCTGAGAAGGAGAGCATGAATGAAACATTAAATGTAATGAAGAGGAAAACTGTAAAAGAACATATAGCGTGTAAGAAGGTGGGGGAGGGGGCCACAGCAAAAAACAAATAAGGGCTTTATTCAGTTATAAGCAACAATCTTCATGGTATAAGTTTAAATCAAAATCCTTCAAACCTTTAGCAAAAGACATGTGAAATGTAATCATTTCATTCACAAAAATTTAAGAATTTGACAAGATTACATAATACTGGAAGGATTAATATGGGAGACTTAATTGAATATGCTGAGGGAAAAATTCATTATCCCTATCTTTTTGCACTTACCTGAGGAAATTGTTGACTTTATATACATACATATATATATATATATATATATATATATATATATATATATATATATATATATAATATATATAATTTGATCTCTTGGTGTTACATAATATCATGCTGCTAATGTAGACACTCTGTATATTTACTGATGAGGTTTACCATTTTTTGGTTTGTCAGATGCTTGAAGTGGGCATGGTAGTATCAGCTAATTTCTAATTGGTTAACATACGTCAGCTAACTCATACTCTGTGCACTGAGCATTAAACTTGTCCTCAAGATGGTCAAGCAATCATTGAGTGTGGTTAAGAAAAAAAGATAGATGGTGGCATCCCAGTAGAAGTAGCCCAGTCTGTTCTGGCACAGTAGCGGTCTGTACGTGACACGTTCAAAATTTAGCAAGTAACACACAGGCTCCATATACAGGGGTTGGACAATGAAACTGAAACACCTGTCAATTTAGTGTGGGAGGTTTCATGGCTAAATTGGACCAGCCTGGTAGCCAGTCTTCATTGATTGCACATTGCACCTGTAAGAGCAGAGTGTGAAGGTTCAATTAGCAGGATAAGAGCACAGTTTTGCTCAAAATATTGAAATGCACACAACATTATGGGTGACATACCAGAGTTCAAAAGAGGACAAATTGTTGGTGCACGTCTTGCTGGCACATCTGTGACCAAGACAGCAAGTCTTTGTGATGTATCAAGAGCCACAGTATCCAGGGTAATGTCAGCATACCACCAAGAAGGACGAACCACATCCAACAGGATTAACTGTGGACGCAAGAGGAAGCTGTCTGAAAGGGATGTTTCGGTGCTACCCGGGATTGTATTCAAAAAACATAAAACCACGGCTGCCCAAATCACGGCAGAATTAAATGTGCCCCTCAACTCTCCTATTTCCACCAAAACTGTTCGTCGGGAGCTCCACAGGGTAATATACACGGCCCGGGCTGCTATAGCCACCCTTTGGTCACTCATGCCAATGCCAAAAACGTCAGTTTTTCAATGGTGCAAGGAGCGCAAATCTTTGGCTGTGGACAATGTGAAACATGAATTAGTCTCTGATGAGTCCACGTTTACTGTTTTTCCCCACATCCGGGAGAGTTACGGTGTGGAGAAGCACCAAAGATGCGAAACACCCAGACTGTTGCATGCCCCAGAATTGAAGCAGGGGGGTGGATCAGTGATGGTTTGGGCTGCCATATCATGCATTCCCTTGGCCCAATACTTGTGCTAGATGGGCGCGTCACTGCCAAGGACTACCAAACCATTCTTGAGGACCATGTGCATCCAATGGTTTCAAACATTGTATCCTGAAGGCGGGGGCCGTGTATCAGGATGACAATGCACCAATACACACAGCAAGACTAGTGAAAGATTGGTTTTGATGAACATGAAAGTGAAGTTGAACATCTCCCATGGCCTGCACAGTCACCAGATCTAAATATTATTGAGCCACTTTGGGGTGTTTTGGAGGAGCGAGTCAGGAAAACTTTTCCTCCACCAGTATCACGTAGTGCCCTGGCCACTATCCTGCAAAGAAGAATGGTTTTAAATCCCTCTGAACACTGTGCAGGACTTGTATATGTCATTCCAAGATGAATTGACGCTGTATTGGCCGCAAAAGGAGGCCCTACACCATACTAATAAATTATTGTGGTCTAAAAACCAGGTGTTTCAGTTTCACTGTCCAACCCCTGTATGTAACAGTATTTGATGTTTCACGAAATGTGTTTCATTTCATGTTTAGAACAATATAAAAATGTTTATACATAAGCCAACATATTTGGCAAGATAAGAAACAGTGCCACACCAGCCTAAACTCATAGATATAACCTCATCCACCTTAATTGGATGAGTTGTAGGAGATAACACTATCTAAGAAAAAGGTTGTTGGTACTAAAACTAAAGACATGCCAAGGCAGAATTTCAGGGACAAATGAAATCAAAAATGTAATCACTGTAAGGATATCAATAAAACGGACTGCATTACCACTAGGACAATGACCTTAGAATATGGCACACCACTCCCTTTACTCGCTGAAGTGGCATGATACCATAATAAGTTCTTTGGCACAGATGCACATAGGCCACTTGTTCTCTGGTTATGAAAGGTGACCCATCAACATTGTAAAATTGTGCAATTTAAAGCTTTTCCAGGGCTGAAGGATATCCATACATGTAGCCATGTAAACACAGAGACATACATATTTAGTATATATTTATTCTATTGTTGTAGAATTGTGCAAAAAAATATTTAACATGTGGTGAGTTCATGTAAAAATATTTGCCTGAATTTCAAATGAGTCTTTTACTGTGGATTAAAGGCCAATCCCAAAAGCTAAACAAAAACTTTTAATGTCTTAATCTTACAAATTTGCATTAGTTTGATTAAAACCCTTTCCTTGCGTTCTAGTAAAACATAGACCTCCATGTTGTGTTGTAAAACCCTTCATGTGATATGCTTCTTAAAGCTGTTTAGGCATTGTGTGCAAAACATTTACTTTTTTTGTCAAGTCAGCACATTTGCTATCCCATTCCAGGGCTTCCTCTCTGTGTCGGCGTATTTATGCTTCATTTCACAACAAAATTTTTGAAATTATTCATACGTGACCATAAGAAGGAGTGGGCAAAGCGAGTTCCTTCTTGACTTGGCCTGTATATTTTACTAATCAATCAGATGACAGAAAACATAGTGAATCAGTATTCTTTATTTGGTTTTATAAAACAACAACTACAAGTTACATTGTAGCTTTACTGATGTAGCTGGGAAAATAGATTTTTTAAGGGAAACTGCGTGTGTGAATAGCTCAGGGCAATCTGCAGCTGATGTGAATTATGTACTGCTGGGAAGTAAACAATGACTGGGGAGTGGCCAGAGAGAATGGGATTGAAGGTCAGACTATTGTTTTTTTTATACCACCCTAAGGTGCTATGAAGAAAACTCTTACTGGCTTCTGTTTTTAAAAATATTACTGGCAGTTTATTACGCAAGCGTAATTAATAGCTGGTTTAGCATTATGTAACTTTTAAAAAAACTTGTTTTGTACCCCCTGACTTTTTGTCATTTCATTGTTTTTCATGTAAACTACTATTAAATTATATAGGCTAGACAACACTAGACATCAGTTTGGACAGCTGGAGTTGATTTATTCAATTTCAAAAAAGCAGGAATCAAAAGCAAGATTACTATTGAATGTCCATCCATTCATACATAGTCTATATCCCCTGATTCTTGGAGTGGGGTAGGGGACCTGGTGTATTTCTCCAGGAATAATTAAGCAAATAATGGGACACACTCTGGACATTTTGTTGGGCTACTACAGGATAATACAGAGACAGACAAAACAATCATGCATGCCCACACATCCTTAGTGCAGACGTGTATTAATGTTATTTGTGAGTATTAACAAAAAAATTTGCAAGCTTGTTGATAACATGCATGATGTATCTGCTGAGATAACCTTTTATTAATGGTAGAAAACCTTTTCAAATTGTTATTTTACATCCACTAATTGCTACTTAATGGCTACTCAGACTGTGAAAATTATGCTGGACAGTTATAGTAATAATAACCGAGAAGAAGATGCTGAAGCGCTATAGAGGAGTAACAAGAAGATTGAGCAGCAACAAGAAGGTTACCTGCAATACAGACAGTTGGTTTATATTATTCCTTGAGCTTTAAGTATGAAGGATTTGGTAAAGTTTGGCATTTTGTTGGAAGACAAAACAGAAGGTAAGAATAGTTAAACTATAAAATGCTCAGACATGCAGCTACTATTACAGTGAGTGTTAGTAGTGTTTAAGTACAAGGACTCTAGATAAAACAATGACGGTATTTGCAGATATTTAAATGTAGTTATCAGGAACCTAAAAATCTTGGATCAGAGCATCTCAAGATCCAAACACCAACATCCATGATCACATCACAGGCAATGCCATGGACTGGCATGATTCACCCATACAACACAAACATCCCACAATGCTGGGTCACCAGTAATGAACAGATATTGTTTCTTATGCTGAGCAGTTACTATGACCTTGATACATCTGTGGAATTTCCCCATTAGTGGGAGGTGTCTGAATCTTCAACATAAGTTGCAACCTAGCCGTTGGTGAGGGGATATCAAGAGTATTTCAAAGAGCTTGTCACCAATATGAGATAATGCAGTTAAAGCGTTTATGTGCATGCTGCACCCAAGTGAATTGTTAAAACAATTTTAAACTGGGCACAGCGCTCTGTACACATTCCTTGGTGGGTGCGGTCAGAAGGAATCATGCACATAGAATCTAAAATATTTCAGTCTGTGCACCAATCACTGTAATTCAACCATGACAAGTCTTAGAAGGCGAAAATTTTTGTTTTTTTCTCGGTCATGCTTCAGCTTTTGTACACTTGTGTGATAAACCCAGTTAGCTGCTGCTGATGCTTTTTCCTCAATATTGTCATTGGTCAGTAAACCTTATGCTATGGCTTTTTTGACAACTAGAAAGCTATTTACTGCATTCTAACTGCAGCCTGAAAAACTCACAACTTCGTTTGGTCTCCCAGCAACTAGCACAGCCAAGTCTATGAACAGAGGCGCGTGCTCCACTGTACATTTGGGAGCCTTACAAAAGTAAAGTAAAGTAACGTTGGTGCATACTGATTTTTATGTGAAGGAGGTCTAAGGATCCCATGGTGTCTATTAGCCTGGAGACTGGAGGTTGTTTATTGCAGCTGTTTGTTAAAATCCTTTTGGTTAAAACAAGAACATTGGTCGTTATCAACACAAATTGCAGTTGTGCCAACTGGAACATTGCAACAACCAAGAGTCCTACAAGATTCCAGAATGGTGTGGGTATGATGAGGCTGTAGCCTTGGCATGAGGCCTAAGTAGCCAGTCTAGCTTTAAATTCTCTATGACCAGGCCACTGTGGTGTTTGTGGGTCCCACATAATCGATACAATACCAGTACTGCTAACACACTCACCAAAGCTCCATGGTCCTCTGTCCAGGACCCAGATATGCTGGCAACACAAAACTCAATCAAAATAAACTCACCATGGGTGTTCTGTGCATGCTCAACGCAGTCAGGGGAAATGTAATATCTTTAATGTTCATTAGAGAGCTAACTTTGTATACCATTTGTGCAGATGAATACAATTAAAAATCATTCCAGTTAACCCACTCTTTTTCTCAGGGTCACATTTACTGTTATCTCAGTCACAACTTACTTGCCTGCTGCATTCTTTAACAAAATGACCCCAGTCAGGATTTGAACCCAGGACCTTTTTAGCACAGGGACATACATACTGTAAATTAATAAAAAAATACATAAATCCATGCATAAGCAGGGTTATTCGCAGTTCAGATCTCCAGCAAGGATTTAAATGTTGTCAGTGCTCGGGCAGATTTGATTTAGGGGTTAATCCAGTCCAAGTGCAACAATTAAATTGTGTGATCCCTTGGATTTAAAATCAGTTCTAAAAGAAAGATGTATGCCCTAAAGAACAGGCTGTAACTAGAGAGATTATTTATTTGTAGAGTTTACACTGGTCTCAAACACCAGTTCCCAGGTGTCACCCCTCCTAAATATGTTATTGAAATAAGAGATTTACCTTCTCAGCAGGTGTGCTGAAAGCAGGAAAACATCTAAAACTATTATAGCTTCGAGTTTCCATTAAGTTTAAGTTATAGCTTTTATATATTCCACTTTAACTGCAGCCTAACTGAGGAGCAACTGGTCTAAAATAGTAAGCTGGAAAACAGAGAAGAAATAAATACTACAAAAATTGTCAAAGTTTTTCTTTTTTTTTATAAAAAATGGTTTGGACGTCATGTAGGGAAAAAAGCTGTTACATGTTCAGGAATTTTAGCCAAGCCAAAGCAATTTGTTTGGGTGTGTTTTTGCAACACCTGGCTACAAGACACTCCTTAAGTAACCCACTTTGACATTAAAGAGTGTCAACAAACACACACACACAGGGAGTAGGCTATTGGGTGTTGGGGTGCACACACAGTAATATAAGTGGCAAACATTGCATGAAGAGTCATTAAAATAGCAACAGCCTAGTATAGGTCACCGTGAGGACAGTCGTAAAGGAAATCTATTTACATCATGTCTACACATGCACGCATGCTCTTGTGTAAAGGCTAATCATGGTTGTATAATAATTCCACCTCAGAAAAAGAACAATTCAAATTAATTATCAAAAATCCCCAAACAAGATAAGATTCATAAATGTATTCAGTTGTAGAAGAAAATTGCTTCTAGTCATCGATGGGTTTGCGTCATTTCACTCCCTTCACAATTTGTACCCTTGGAGATTTGGTAATTTTGCTCTCCAGTTCTCACAGGTACGGAATGGACCATGTGCTATGGGATATTTCATATCAACCACTGTCATAGTAAAAGCCAAAGGAATGGTTCCAGAGTAGCCATCGATTGGCTAGTGTGGTGCAAATTTCGTGGTTTTTGCCACCTGCTTTATTCCATGTAGTTAACACCACGTTTGTTGCATTGCTCTTCTTGAAAGGCAGGTTGTAAAATCTGAATGCTGTTCTCGCTGCTCTCCTGTCGAAATGGCCCTACCCAGGCATTTGACACCTAGTGAGATCTTGGTTTTATGTCATTTTTATATTAGTTGTTTTCAGTTTATCTTTAGGCTTCTTTTATGTTGTTATGTGTTGTGTTTTGTTTTGTTTTTTTTTTGCTTTTGTTTTTTTTTTGTTTTAACTTATTTAATTGTACAGCTATTTGGCCCTGTGGTGGTTGTGCTTTACTTACAAAGTTGGACTGGCTTGGAAATGGTGAACCTGCCACTGTGGTCAGTGTTTGATCAAATATACCCACTACTTTACACATGTACCCAGATTTGGCCAGTGGCTGCTGCTAGTTTCCTACCTTGCAGAGCTATATGTTGAAGGGATGTGATGGACGTGATGCAGAGAATATGTGACAATCAGAAATGGGGGCTAGGTGTGTGAGGAGAGCAGAAACCAAGACCGATTACAAGGAACCAAACAAAAAAAATAGAGGCACATATTGATAAAGAACTGAGCTACAACTAAACCAAAAGACAAGGTCCACCTCTGAACATAAAACCGACTGACTCTGACAGACTATTGCAACTCAGTTGGTTGTTTACCTGTTTATTTGTAGGACTACCGCAAAAAAAATAATTGGAGTAAAAAGAATGAGAAGTAAACAAAAGAAGATATTTCATTGTATTCCTTGATTTCGGGGGATCTTTTCTTCACAGTTACAAAATGTAGGGGTGACGGTGGTCCTGGTTGCATATTTTTCTATATTTCTGCTAATTAGTACCTTTTAAAAAGTAAATTAAGCAGTGGTCTCTTATTTTAAATAAAAAGTGTCTTACCATGACATTATACACACTTTGATTTTTGGGTTTATTTGTAGTAAATCTTTAAAGGTCAAAACACTACTAAGCATGCATTTAAAAATAATAAAACATGATAAGGGATTTTGTTGCAGTAAATGCAAAGTAAAAAATCATTATTAAGAGCATCTAACTTTTTCAGTTTTAAACATGAAAACCACATTCTTTGGTGATATTTAAAGCATACTGCATGTTGAGAGGGATGTAAGAAAAGCAAGGCTCTGCTGTGGTCAACAGCTGTAGTGTAACTCTATTTGGATGCAGTGGCATTTAGCTGGACATACATATGATCTGTCAACCGCACTATGATAAGTAGTGCAAAAGTCAAGGTCAGCCTGGTAGAGAAAGAGAGAGACTGATGAGGAGCATAAGTGAGTGAGTAAAAGCATGGACAAGCATGTGCACAGGAGAATAACGCACAGCACAAGGTAAATTAAAACCTATGTCACTCAGATTCATAACACACACCAATTTTCTAGCAGCTCTTCACCAGATTGGCCAAGCAAGTAATGAGATTCCCTGGTTAGATGTGACTGATGCAGGCTGCCTTAAATTACATACTCCTATAAATCAGGATGCTCTTCATTCAGAGATTTACCTTTAGGATGAGGAAAGGAAGTGGATTTATACTAAAAATACATCCAGTGATGTATAAGGGAATATAGAACTGCGAAACAATCAGCGCTTAGGAAAAAAGCAGAGGCTGACCTGTTCCTGATGTTCATCTTCATCCAGCGGTTGTCATCCTGTATTACTGACGTCCTAGAGAGCAGTGATGTTCTTGCTGTGCGGCTTACCCACCTGCAGGGTCTCACTACACTAAGCCACAGTGTAGAAGAACCAGTAGGATTCCCATCTAGGGTCAAATTGTCCATGTTGGATGTAGCACTTTAATCCTCCTTCTCAATATGCAATATGGTGAGATTGAAAATATTACTTACTTCTTGTTTCCTTGAATCCTAGACTCACCCACCTGGACCTAACCTGGTGCCTCCTACAGAGCATCCACTTAATCCTCTGGTTACTTTCTGGTTGAATGTAGAACTCCCCTAAAAGACTTGGTAACCTCCATGAGAGCTGGCTACTGGTCCTATAAGACAGATAAGACTCACCTGCTTATTCTCCCTCTTCAACAACACCAACTGGAGATCAGTTAGTATAGTTGGAGTAACAACTACCAATCACCCACAACCAGGTAACTGGCCTCCATCTAGTTCAGGCATCCATGGATCAATGGTACTTCCCCAATGTCACTAATCACTTGATAAGTTAAATGCTTCAATCAAATTTAGTCAGTCGTTGTTTCTCCAGAGCTGCACTTAATCTTGCACTCCTCTCAGTTCAGATCATTTGCCAGGCTGCTGATTGAGACCACATGTGTCTTTGGAGAAACATGTGTTGCCCTTCCTTAATGTACAGTTAAAAACTCTACAGTCTGTCCTTTAAGCATGGCTGGCCCAAGGTTGTATGCAACCCTACACATAATTTTAGCTGAGGCCCCTCTACTGGGGAGAGGTAGTTAGAGCAGCACATTCTGCTCTAAGAAGGCTGCAAGTACCTGGTTTGAATCCCAGTTTGAACCGGGTACTTGCAACTCTTGGTCTATGGGTGCTGCACAGCCGTCCATACCTCCCTATGGGATTGGTTAGATGCAGAGGACAAATTTCATTGGAGTGTACAATTGCAATAACAAGTAAAAATAAAGGTTATTCCGGCCCAGCTCTGATTCAAACTCTGCAACCTGAGACAGACATCTGCCATAAGGTTTTTCACCATATATACGTACAGCGAAGCTCTGACTGATCAGTAATGACCCCAAAAATGGTTTAAGTAATTTATAGTTACTATTCACATTGTTATAGCCCATTCTGTAGATGTCTGCAGTCAATGTTCCTGTGAGCTCAGTGGATGCAAACTCAAAGGTTGATCTGTATGGCTGTTTTTCTATGTGAAGTTTACTAGAGCTTGAATTCTTTATTTGCTGCAAGCTGCAATTACAGGGCAGCAATGGAACAAGGCAACACACTGTGCCTGTTTTAGATTTGTCTGATGTCAGATTGAGGGGTTTAAAGAATTCAGCTTTGTGAGTTTGGATGTTCACTCTAACCTTTACAATCCACACAGTCGTGATAATGGAATAAACATATCAACATCCTTGGTTCTTAATTTCGTAAACAGTGTTTCACCTCATTCCTACGGAAACTAAATCTGTGTGCCCGAGGTGTGAAGGCAGTGTAAGAGAGTGTGACATTCTGGCTATTGGCTGCCTCATGGACTGCAGGCCGTCTGTTTAGAATGAGCCAATGTATTCATATATCTTGGATGGTTATATTTGGAACATCCTTCTTACATGACGGGATTCTTTACAGCTCCTCACTGACTGTATTTGATCTCAACGTCATAAAACAGTCAACGCAAACAGTTGGGCTTCTTTTTTTCTGTTTTGGGTGTTTTTTTGGTTGTGGGTTCTTGTACTTCCAGAAAAGACCATAATGACTTGTTTTCTGCACGTGCAACAGATTTGAGGGCTGGCAGAACCATTGTTATTGTAGAACGGAGTCACGGCTCATACTGACATGGGATGCTGAGCATGTAGAGTTATGTAGGGGTCCAATGCAGTACCCTGCTCTTTGGACTGCTTTGAATCACCCGACACTTTAAAAAAGACTTGCAGTCATTGGCCACTTCTGCTTTAACCTCAACTTGTTACAGCAGATACCTACATGTGGATAAAAAAGAGAAAATCTTAGAACGACCTCATTTGATTCTGTCAAGATGTAATTTACATTTCCCCATTCTACCTAACTAAATAAATCACTACAAATGATCCATTATGTCATTTTGCTAACACAATATTCTATTTTTGAACCTTTAATAAATCCAAACAAATCAGAATTATTTGGGTGATTTAGGTTGACAGCTCCTCGTTTTTTTTTATCCATCAAGTCAGGGGTGCATGCTGAAATTACATGTCCCCAGGACATGTTCCAAAACACTAGTTCCAAAAATCCATGGTTCTCAAGCAGTTTTTGATTTAATTTTAATCCATTTTGGGCTCACATATGCAAAAAGCTGTAAGTTATTTCAGTGTTAAAATGGAAAATAATTGATGAATGAGATCATAAGAAAGTTTTACAAAGTTGCATTTTTGAGAAGACCACCTTTTCTTTAACTGCAACAATGTTTTCTTATTCCTCAGTTTTATCAAATTGTCTATATTGTAAGTAGCTTTAATGTAATGCAAATGTTCAATTACACCTTAAAATACTTTAAAAGTAAGAATAACTCAAAAAACTTGCTTTTCTTTTTCTTTAAAAGCTCTTGGATTCAAGCACATGAAATACCCTGAATGTCATGACACGGTGATGGAGGAACCAAATGCAAGCAGGAAGTAGGCAGAATCAGTATCAATGGATGGATGGATGGATAGACAAGTGAAATGAGTGTACTGGCATACACAATTTTGTGAGTTCAAAAATAGGGAAACATTTCAAATTGTGTTTGCATGCATTATTTAAAAGAAATAAAAAAATCATTATGATAAGATCCCTTTTGAGCTTTTGTTCCCTCTTAGTAGGAAAGTGTAGCTCCTGGAATCTCCAATTAAACCTGAAGCTATCTGAGGTCAGCCTGAACCATTGCAGTAACATTAGAGAGTTCAGGAGTTTACAGTTTTTTTTCTAATTTGCACATTAAGGTACAGAAGCAGCTAACAACATTAGCTTGAGTGCAGCTGAAAAGGCTACTTAAATAAAATACACCAGTTAAGTTGAGGACCACGTCACACAAACCAGTCTGGCTCAATGATAGCCTGACCTGAGATCATGAGCTTAGACTGGGACTGCATGACCTGTGGATACAAATCTGTGAAATGTCTATTTAAATAGTGATATGAGTGAGACACACATCCTCAGCTTTTATATTTCAGTGGTATTGATTGTTTTTGGTGTTTGCTGTGCTGGGCCACAGCTTACTGTAATATACGAAGGCATTAATGTTGTCCTGGTTGCTGTAGCTTATTGTCTGTTTGTCATCGTGAGCAGAGATTTTTTTGGGCTATAAGATACTTGTGTAAAGATCCTCTAGGTTTCATGTTCTCACAGCATATTTTATTTCCCTTCTTTGCTGTTTAGTTCGTATGTTTGTACACAGAAAACTTTTAAAAACAAAGAAATTGTTCAGAGTTATTTTTGGAACTTTTTATGAAAGTAAGTACAAGAGATCTTTCTGCACTGTTTAGTTCCTCTGTCTTCCTCTCCATCTTTATAGATTCCCCAATTAAATTGTGCTGCTGTAATTCCTTCTCGTATTATAGATGTTTTGAAGTTGAAGGTTATGAGGTCTGTGGTTGACCTCATTGAGTGTGTTTTAGGTTCAGGGAGTTAACAGGGGGCCTGCTCTTTAAAGACACTTAAATGCAGTATTATTAGATCAGGGCATCACCAGCATGTGACTGGGAGGACTTTGATGGCATTTCAGCTATGCTGGCTTCTTCTTCTAAACACTACTGACAAAACACCCTGAAGAAGAAATTCTTCAGTTGTTCTTCACTTGTTCTGACTTATATCATTAGTTTAGTGCTCCTGAAGCATACCTAAAACATTAGGACCAATGTGACCTCATCACAGTTTGTATGTTCATATTTACATTGTAGTTGTTGTCACTATCATCATTATTTCCTGAAGCCTTTTCATGCCCAAAGGAAAAGTAATAATATGTGGTGTAATGTGTTAGCCAGTGGGTGTTGAAATCTGCATGAGGAATGAATAATGTTGTACATCAAGATAAAATTGCCATTGAGTCTTTTAGTTACACAACAACATAAAGATTAGAATATGTAACTCACAAATTGTCTCCCTGCTCTCACTGTCGATCTGTCATACATTCACTTTGTTACACCTCCAGGTGTTAAGACTGCCCAAAACCTAATGGGATAACAGTGGCACATTTAGACCCATGTTTTTTTAACCACGCAATCCCCTCCAACCCAAAAACCCCATGGGACTCACATGTTGACAAAGCTTAACAGACCAGTACTGGGAAAAAAATTCTCTATCTTAAGTTTCTATTTCCATATGGATCAAAGATTAATGCAGTGAAAATTATTTTAGTTTATGGAGCCCAAATTCACAACGAACACATTTTTGAGACATTTTAAGGAAAAAATAGGTCCAGCCCATTTCCAAATACTGTAAAGTATTTAATATATATATTTGTATTTACTATATCACTGTGTAAAACTATATTATATTTTTAACTACTAAAATAAAGAAATGTGCATGAGTTTCTCCTTCATGATGAGGACATTAATGAGGCTTCTTTCTTTCAGCAACACAGCTAAGACCCTTGCTTGTAAATCAGATACACTGTGTGGGGAAAAAATGGCAGTTGTGATTCCCTGTGCATGAGGAAAATGTACTATTTCCTGCTCCCATGGTTGTAAAACATGATCCCTGTGCCCGCTCTCATGGTGGTTGATAAGTCCTTAGTCATTCACTGTCTTCACCAAGCGATTTAATGACCTAAAAACCTGCAAAACTGAACTAGGTATTAAATACTTTCATTCGGTTCCACATTTCTGCTCAGGACAAAACTAAAATAGCTAAGCATCAAAGTCAAAGACATAGAATGTTATTTTCACAATTGTGTTGATGTAGCAGGAAGTTAAGAGGTTTTTCTGTGTGCCACTTGACTCAACTTGTAAAGTCTTGGCCAGTTATTTAACTGATGTTGTAATACTGTTAAATAACGTGGCAAGTGGAGACAAATCCTGTTTGTTTAAGTGTGTTTCCTTTGTTTTTATAAGCTGTGTTTTAAAAACTTCTACCATTAGTAGATATGTTGTTTCTGGAATAAGTTGAGAGGAGTTGTTCTAATATATGCTGTATGTATGAAACCCATCAGCCTCTTGTTAATGGCATTTTCTTGAAACAAAAAGCACACAGGTTGAAACTGTTTATCAATGGTACAGCTACACTTAGACCTTTTTGAGAGAAATGTTGTATGGCTCAATGTAAATATAAAAAGCAGAATTTGGTTAATTAACAATTCAACCTGAAAAGACTCAGAATAAGAAAAAAGATGGCGATTAGATAAGTTTATTGATAAAAGTTAATATCTTTGGCGCTCGAACCCCGGAGGAAGACATGAATGCTGAGAATGACTTGAGCTTGAATTAACATCTTAGGCTTAGAATTAGATAGGTCTTCCCCCCTTGGGATCCAATACTGGTGGTGGAGTGAAGGCCTAAGAAGTTAAGGGAGCCGGGAGGAGTATGGAAGGGAGATGGTGGAGGTGGGCGGAGGAGGGTCGAAGCTCAGCTGAAGAGCGGGGAATCCATGACTGGAGGTCCTTAAAAGTGAAGCCTCGGAGGATGATTGATTGAAGACACAAGTGGATCTGACGCTGATTGGATGGAGGAGAGACGCACGGTGGAGTCATAGAACGGCCGGGGGGTGGAGGTGAGCCTTTCTATTTAATCTGTACTGATCGTCGTTTTAACAAAAAAATAGACTGCATAGGATGGAAATAGTAGACAGAGTATTTATTAAGATACTATCCTGTTGTGTATTTGTTTGTTTCACTAATAAATGTGCAGAGAAAAAAAAAGCAAAGTTGGAAAATGAAATGTGTTTATCCACAGCAGGATTTTACTAGAAAACAAAAGCGCTCATTTTGCTTTGTGTGTTTGGGCCGATGACATCACAAGAGGCACAAAAAAAAGCTGATCAGCTTGCACTAATAAACACTATGGCAAATGAGATATATGGGAGATTTCAATGCAGAGCCTGAGGTATTTAAGATGTATTTGAGTTGTGACAGGTCTATGTGCATACTTGTAAAATGAGTACTTGTTGTACTGTGCTTCTATTTCCTTCAATAGTCATGTGATCTACCAGTGACTGTGGTTTTAACTGAACTGAAAGCGATGGTACTGGTTGAACTGCAAATACATGGCGGAGTTACGTGATGAGACTCATAAGGACTCAGGTCTGTCTGCCAGGTAATCATTTCTACAGACGTAGTGGTTGATACAGCAGCTACTTCTAACTGAGCTGTTCCCCGTTATTCTTCAGGGTCAAATTAGTTGACAACCTTTTTCTTTATAAAAATTGGATTCTGCAACACCTTTTTTATAAAGGAATTACTGTCCAATGTGACCATTTTATCTGGAACATTTTAAGGACAACTACTTTGTGTTGTTAGTTTTTTTCCCTGACTAATAACAAAACACAAACTTGCCTTCAAAGAAAACTACTTACTGCTGCACAGCGATAACATACAGTTAGTGGTGCCAGCAAGCGAATGCTGAAGTATATTTTCCACTCTGCTCTGCATCTGGATCTGACACAGTTCCAGAAACTCATAGTAAAAATATCCCACTAAAGAGCGTGTAGAGGGAATGTACAATTGTGGATTGTTGACTGTATCGAAGGAGCTGGCCTAGTTTAGATAATTGCTTTTACTGGTACTAATGAGGCAACATATGTTTTTTTCTAGTTTCTTTATCTTAATGCAGATGCAGATTTTGCGTCTGCTCTGGTAATAAATTGCCATTACAGATACTGATGTAAAATACAAGGCTGTTATGTGCTCAGGAACATCGGAAAAACAACAAGTAGAGCATAACCTGGATGTTACCATTATTAAGTAAAGAGAAACAGCTCTGGATCAATTTAAGGCATGTGCTGCAATGAACTCATCCACTGATTATATAACTATAAAGGATTAAGATGTAGGCTTGCCTCTGATCACAAAGGATAGAATCTGTTTTCAAACCATATTTCTTTGTATGTGCAGAAGCTTGTCAACAAACTGCCAGGTGAAACTGCAAAGAATTAAGTCATCAGTTTCCACCAACTGTTTGTATTCAAGGTGCGATTTACTCGAGCGTGCTGTTGTGCTTCAGGGTAGGTGTGAGGTTGAAAGCTAAGTCAGTTAATTCAGGACAATAAGACAAAGTCATGCTGACTTTCAAAAAGCAAAGTTGAAAAACATTGCTTTCATTATCAAATCATAAACAATTACATGAAAATAAAAGGCAATGACAAAACTATGTGACATTGCATTTAAAACATTTTATTATAGTTTCTCGCTAACCTTCTCACCTTGAATTACGTTACAACCCCCATCTCCTCCACATCCCATCCCAGGAACAGGTTCGACCAGCAAAGCAACCAACCCCCTACCTTCAGATCTTCTGCCTGCACTAAAGATCTCTGAGGAAGATGTAAACAGGCTCTTTCAGCGCATGAAAACAAAGAAAGCTGGAGGACCTGATAACGTCTCCCCATCATGCCTGAAAGCCTGTGCAAATCAACTCGCTCCAATCTTCACCCGGATCTTCAACAAGTCACTGGAGAAGTGTGAGGTCCCCTCCTGCTTCAAACGATCCACCATCATCCCAGTGCCCAAGAAACCCACCATCCTAGGATTAAATGACTACAGGCCTGTAGCCCTGACGTCTGTGGTCATGAAATCCTTTGAGCGGCTGGTGTTGAAGCACCTGAAAGACATCAAGGCCCTCTACTGGACGCCCTGCAGTTTGCGTACCGAGCAAACAGGTCGGCAGATGATGCTTTTAACTTAGGTCTACACTTCATCCTGCAACACACTCGACCACCCAGGGACCTACGCCAGGATCCTGTTTGTAGACTTCAGCTCGGCCTTCAACACCATCATACCAGACATCCTCCACCAGAAGCTCACCCAGCTCAACGTCCCAGCCTCCACCTGTCAGTGGATCAACAGCTTCCTGACGGACCGACAGCAGCAGGTGAGACTGGGGAGCATCTTCTCCCGAACCAGATCAATAAGTACTAGTGCCCCCAGGGGTGTGTTCTATCCCCACTCCTCTTCTCCCTGTACACAAATGACTGCACCTCAGCGGACTTGTCCGTAAAAACTCCTGAAATTTGCAGATGACACCACTGTCATTGGACTGATCCAGGACGGTGATGAGTCTGCATACAGACAGGAGGTGGATCGGCTGGTACACTGGTGTAGTCAGAACTGCCTGGAGCTAAACCCACTCAAGACTGTGGAGATGGTGGTGGACTTTCGGAAAACACCACCTCCATACACTCCCCTCACCATCCTCAACAACACCGTGTCGGCTGTGGATCACTTCAGGTTCTTAGGAACCACCATCTCTGAGGACCTGAGATGGTCTTCACACATAAACACTGTTCGAAAGAAGGCCCAGCAGAGACTGTACTTCCTGAGGCAACTCAAGAAGTACAACCTTCCACAGGAGCTGCTGCTCATCTTCTACACTGCCATCATTCAGTCTGTCCTGTCTTCATCCATCTCCGTGTGGTTCGGTTCATCCACAAAACAGGACAGGTCCAGACTGCAACGAATAATCAGGACTGCAGAGAGAATCATCAGGGCTGACCTTCCCTCCATCCAGGACTTATACAGGTCTAGGGTCAGGAAAAGAGCTGCTAAAATCTCTGCAGATCCCACACACCCTGCACATAAACTGTTTAGAGTTCTGCCTTCAGGCCGACGCTACAGAGCGCTGTTCACAAAAACCAGCCGCCACAGAGACAGTTTCTTCCCCCAGGCTGTTTCTCTGTTGAACATTCAATAAAATACAAAACAACAGCATACAGATGTTGCAAATGCACCTTTTTATTTATATATGTGTATATTGTACATTGTAAATATGTATATTCTGTAGTGCAAAACAAAAACCAAAGAGCAAAGTGTACCGGAGTCAAATTCCTTGTTTGTATGTACAAACTTGGCAATAAAGCTGATTCTGATTCTGATTCTGATTCTGATCTACAATCTACAATGTATTTCATCTGGATTTTAAAAGATAGATCAACACAAATCACCACATAATTGTGAAGTAGAAAGATCGTTTAAATGGCTTTCCGAATCTTTTTACAAATATAAATTGGAAATATGTGGCTTGAATTTATATTCAGCTCCTATTGCTTTTACTTTGATAGCCCTGAATAAAATCCAGTGCGACCAACTGCTTTCAGAGATCATCTAATTATTGAATAGAGTCCACCTGAGTGTAATTTAATCTTAACATAAATACAGGTGTTCTGTAAAGGCCATAAAGGTTTGTTAGAAGAGTGATGAGAAGAAAGCTATTGTTAAAAGTAAATTATGAGGCAATGTAGCCATATGGGGCACAACAAACTCTCCTCTCCTCAGATGAAGACAAAATGACATGTTTTGGCTTACATACAAAACCCTATGTGTGCAAGAAAACGAACACTACATGCTTAGAACAGTTTCACAGAACAACAGCTGTGCTGGAATAAATGACTGACAGACGTCGATGTTGCTGTTTCCCAGCAACAGAAAGAGGATTTTGTCACTTAAAAGCTGTGGATCGGAGACAAAAGCAGACTGTTTGAAGAATTTTTTAACTGTACAATGCATGTCTTTACTGATCAGCACCTCTTTTTTCAGTGTGAATACAAGACGATGCCCTTCATAAAAGCACCTCATTGCTTCGGTTGCACATTATAGTTTGGTGTTAAGTTACTGTTTTTTTAGTTTCAATGGTAAGACTACAAATCAGATTCATGTTTCAAGTAATTTATTAACCAATTAGGCATAAAATTCTGAATACTGACAGTTAAAGTAAGCTGATTATCTTTTCATTATGGTACTGGTTAGTGGCTATAGTATTTTGGAAGCAAGGGAAGGTTACGTCCTATAAGTTAATGTTTTACATGCAGGAAAAATTGGAGAGCCTAAGCATTTGAATGATTTGAACAAGGAAACACATCACTCCTGTTTTAGCATCACTACAATGGCTTCCATTGTGTTTCTGGATTGATATTAAAGTTCATTTATTTGTTTTTAAATGTTTACATGGTCTGTCCGACCAGATCCAGCTCTATGCTCCCTCACGCTCACTGAGCTCGCCAGATCGGTCACTGTTGGTCATCCAACAGTGTCAAAAGTCAAAGTCAAAGAGGAGATTCAGAGGTGACCGAGTGTACGTAGCTGTCCCCAAACTGTGGAAGGAGCTGCTGTTGCATGTCAGACAGGCCAACTCACTTCCTGTTTTTAAATCTAACACATTTTTTCTCTTTTGCTTTTAACTCAGTTTGAGATGTTGGCTGTTATTGTTTTATTAACTGTTATTGTTTTTTTTTAACTGGTCAATATTGTTACTGTTTTATTAATTTTAATATTTTTATGCTTGCTAGAACATTTAAGTCTTTGTATTTTTGTGTTTATTTTATGCTTTTACAAGAATTGGTACAGGAAATTGGTCATCAATGTTATTTTTAAAGTCCTTTATAAATTAAGTTGTATTTTAGTGTTTGTATTGCATTGTATTGCATTGTATTGTATAAGTATGAGGGGTCAAAGTTCCAACAAAAATTAACTCGAAATGAGCTAATGTGGAAATACTGGTGCGAAATGCTGAACGTGGTAAAATTGAGTGCAGTAAAAAACCAACGTGTTTATTTTCGCCTCGGTGAAAAGTAGAATCCGTGAATTTGGAGGTCATTAAAATGATAACATGGTAAATATTAATGTTATAAATATTAGGGTTATCAAATTGAACATTGGCTGTTTTCATTCACTGCCCCCATTTTTACCACTTCAGCTTTATCATTCATCTCGTTCAGAGTGTAATTTTTGTTACTTCCGGTAGATCATCATATGGCACCTGTTAAAGAGAGACTGAGGTGGAGCGTCTGGAGACTCAACCTGGCGCTCCCCGCGTCTCCACCCTGTGACCAACGATATCGCTACCGTACTATTGAAAATGCTTGCGAATGGCTATGTTCTACAAGTACTGCGCTGTCGTGTCATACTTGTGCATCAGATACACTGTGTGGGGAAAAAAATTGTGATGGCTAAATTATCAGAGTATCTCCAAAACTACAGCCCTTGTAGGGTGTTCCTGGACGGCAGTGGACAATATCTATCATATGTGGTCCAAGGAAGGAATCGTGGTGGATAGGTGACACTCATAATGCATGTGGGGAGCAAAGGCTGGCTTGTGTGGTGCAGTCCAACAGACTTGCTAAAGAAGTTAATGCTGATTCTGATAGGAAGTGGTCAGAATACACAATTGCTTAAAAGCTTGTTGGATATGGGGTAGCACAGCTGCGGACCAGTTAAGCTGCCTATTCAGAGCTGTGTCCACTGCCGAAAATACCCACAATGGTCATGTTGGCATCAGAACTGGACCATGAAGCAAAGGAAAAAAGTGACCAGCTTTAATGATTCATGCCTGATGTGTGTGTGTGTGTGTGTGTGTGTTGCTTACCACAATGCAAAATGGGATGGAGACAAGCCAGTGGAGGTGGTCTGCTGCTTTGGGGAATGCACTGCTGCAATACCTTCGGTCCTACAATCAGTGTAGAAGTTACTTTGCCACGGTACCACCTAACTAAGCACTGTTGCAGACTATCCTGGAAACAGTATTCCCCAACGGCCTTGCAGCAGGATAAGACTCAGTGCCACAAAGAAAGAAAATGGTTCAGGAATGGTTTGATGAGCACTAGAATGATATGAGGCGTTGAGCATCTGTCAGATGTAGTGACCAACAGACTTGATCCTTTCAGGCCCCACCTCGGAACCTACACGATTTAAAGTGTCTGCCGCAAACTTCTTGGTTACAGATATCATAGCATGTCTTTAAGGATCTAGCGCAGGGTTGCTCAACTCCAGTCCTCGAGAACTACTATCCGGCAACTTTTAGATGCACCCTTGCTCCAACACACCTTCATTAAATTGTTGAATTGTGTAATCAGCATGTCCTTCAGCTCTGCAGAGGGCTGGTAATGAGCCATTTGTTTGATTCAGGTATGTGGAGAAAGGATGCATCTAAAATTTGCAGGACCGTAGCTCTCTGAATCTGGACTTGGGCACCCCTGGTCAAGCGGATTCTGTGCCTGGGCTGTTTTTGCAGCAAAAGATGGACAAACCCTGTATTAGGCAGGGCTGTCGTAATGTTAGGCCTGATTGGTGTGTAGCAATGCTGGGTGTTGTTGAAACTCTATCAATATACAAGAAAAACAATATAATATTAATAGGTGATTCTGCAATAATCATAATTAATTTTAAACACAAAGCCACCAAAACGGAAACTGTTTGACATTTATTGGCTTTTTTTTTAACATGCCAGTTCGATGGAATTATAAACAAATGCTGCATGGTGTTTTTTTTCTAATTCTCTGTATCTTCCTCAACTACATCAGTAATATATTAGTACATTTAACTGCTGTAAACTGTTGGATATGTTGCAGAAAGCATTTTCTTCTTCATATTGACCAGGTTTAATAACATAAATAAGGTTCAGAAATGTGTAACTATTTGTATAAACACATCTTTATTATACTTGGGACAGTGACATTGCAGTGAAGCACTCCTCATTTAACTGTGGGAATCCATACATTGACCCCTTGCCCTCCCCGGAGACCGCTTTTGAAGAGCCGCATGTCTTTTAATGTGTATGTTTGTCTTGATGTGTAAATAGATGCGCCCTCTACAGTCGGCCCTCTCTCACTCCTCCTCCTGCTATACTCCGCTCTCTGACTCGTAGCTCCTCATTCACTAGAAGATGGCGGACTGCGCTCCACTATTAGATGAGGAACTCTCGTCCTTTGTCTTCAGTTACCTGACAGAAAACTCCGGCAGCCAGGTAAGATCCCGGCCTTGCAGGTTACATGGGACGTCAGGCTTTGCAGAGCGGGGCGCGTCAGTGCACGTCGCCGGCCATAGCGCTTGCTGTGCCCGGCTGATGGGAGCCGCTCTCTGGGCTGCTCAGCAGCATCTCCCCGGCACAGTGCAAGCCGGCTTCTCAGTCTACATGCGTGTGTGACCGTGTGTGTGTGTGTGTCTGTGTGCACATCTACAGTGACTTGACGTCTGGCTTTCACGTGTCTTGGAGAAAATGTCATCATCCATCGGCAATAAGGGAATTTTATGGATGAAAACGGATAAATGTTTTGGTGTTAGTGCTGGAAGTGGAGAGCAGCCGGTGTGCTGCTGCTCAGATTATTTGGTATGCAGAGGGTCGCTTTGGAAACTTTAGTCGCATTCTTGAGGGAAGTTTTAATTTCAGTGCTGGTGGCTTGGAACACGTGGTGAACTTCTTCACGCGTGGACAAAGCCGGAGGATTATTATATGTAGACGTAATATTGGCTTCTGGGGTGTTAGTTTTTTAAATGTGTGAACATTTTTAAATTCATGTGTTGCAACCCTTGTTTCCCTTTTAATACTAATCAAATTTAGTTAGAGATCGCCTGCGGCACTGCAACACATTAGTTCTGTGTAATGTTATTTATCCACTTCATTATTAAGCTGATTGCCACGGCATGGTGGTTTTAGAGCGCTGGGGGATCTTTGTATCTCCAGCTTCGGATCTCTGCTGGCTGATCGGGGCGCTCCAAAGTTGAGCTACACCGTTCCCACGATGCCTGTACGGCCAGCTCATTATTATTAGACTTTGTACTCCAAACCCTGCAGGGAGAAGAGCAGCCAGGGTTCTGGGTCAGCTGAGAAAGTTTTTTTTTTTTCATTTTGTAATGGTTTGCGTAATCGCTTGGGAACGGTTACAAAACGCGTCTGGGTGAAAACCTGACTGAGATCTACTCGATTCTTGGATTGTTTGTCTGAAAGGCTGATTATTATGACAGCCTGTTAACTGAATGTGTTTCTGGTTAAGGGGGGTCCGTAAGGGGGTGGGGGGTGGATGGTCGGCGCTTTAAAGGGGGCTCCAATTGTCAAGTTATCTGAGAAAATTTGCAGATTCGTCTCTAATTTAAAGATGCAACACCCGAAGATTGATCACCCCTCCAGGTTGTCTGCAGGAAAAGCCCCCCTCATGTGTCTGACACCGTCAATCCAGGATCCACATCAGCGTGACATAATTGCATTGCGGCGATTGTTTTTGCTCTGGATGATGCATGGTCATCGCGGGATATGATGCTCCGTGCGTGTGGGTGGATGTCGGTGTTGCTCTTGGTGGTGGTGGTGGGGGGGTCCGTCACAGCTGATTGGCAGCCCGAGCAGGTTGAAAACAGTGCGTGGAGGGATGTAAGGAGACTGTGGGCTATTTATAAGTTGCAGCCGTGACATGTGCCTCCACATAATACATACGGTAGCTGTGAGCCTTCTTAATGTGGTGCATATTAAGGGGAAATAAGAGAATGCAAAAAAGGCCTCTGTTATATTGCGGAATATAATGTTACACATAACTCCATGTATTCTCACAGGAATTGATCACCTATTTAGCTTTTAAAATGGGTTTGCAGCACAGCTGCACAATATATTGAATCACTTTCATCATGCAGTATCAATGTATGCAATATCTCAATTTCCAAGCACTGTAATATTTGGCAGGTATCATATTTCATGTGCCACACATTCAAACTGCCTGCCAATAATCCTTATATGAGGTAGAACACCGACTGGTGTAGTGAATTACTATGATTATCTCTTCATCATAATGCCCATAAGTGGGTGGGATATATTAGGAGACATTTTCTCCTCAAAGTTGGAAAAATGGACGTAAGGATGTGAGTGATTTTCACAAGGGTGAGATCGTGACAGCTGGACGGCTGTCAAATTGTGTCCAAAACTGCAGCTCCTTTTGGGATGTTCCTGGTCTGCACAGATTAGTATCTATAAGAAGTGGTCCAAGGACTTACCAGTACTGACCTTTGAAACACGGTGGAGTCAGCATGATGCTTTTGCATAGTAGGGACAGAAAAGCTTTACAGAGTTGGTGGGAGGATGGATGGAGTTGAATACAGTGGTGGATACAGTGGTAAGGTTCACCTTCCAGTGGAGCAACAACCCCAAACATATAAACAGAGGTACAATGGAATGGTTAGATCAAACAATATTCATGTACTAGAATGGCCCAGATAGAAACGAGACCTAAATCCAAATGAAAAAAAGTCTGCAAAGACTTGAAAACGGATGTTCACAGATGCTCTTTATCAAATCTGACTGAATTGTTTTTTACAAAGAAAAGCCAGAAACAGTCTCTAGATGTGCAAATTTGGTAGAGATTTTATTAAGAAGGGCCCTTGCTGATTGTAATGATATGCCCTGATCTGTGTATTTCAGCCAGCTTGACTGGTCTGCCTTTACTGTCCTTTATACCTGATCTAGATCTGAGTGACTGAGATGCTAAAGCTCAAGGAGCATGGTGGGGAATATCATGATCATGAAAAGGCAGACAGTAGGGAAATACATCTGTAATATGCAACCAGTATTATTAACACTGTATTAAACAATAATATTGTAATATAATGCTTCATAGCATCAGATGTCAAAAGAGCTGATCACTAAAAAAACTTCCCATTTTAAAATAATCCAGTTAAGATTTACCTCAAACAAGTAAAAACAGATGATTCCTTTTTTAGTTCCAAATCAGAAACCTTTAATTAGATAATACGTTCTGTGTAATTACCCATCAGCAATGTACAGCCATGCTATCCTACACTACTTACAATGTACACAATACAGGGGGCACCCCTCCTCACTGACCAGTTTTGTAAAATTGGGATAGAAGACCTATTCAGGTTGTAAATGATGGAGTTTTGTTTTAATTGTCCTTGTGCCTCCCCAAATGAAGTGGTGCTGTGGGTGGTGAGCCTTATCAGCCAAATTAAAAAACGCCATTGTGTATCAGGTTAATGCTGCTTTGAATAAGACTCGGTGTACTCCGTAAAAAGGTCAACATTGGTGCACTGAATCATTTCTGTGTAAAAACATCACCTCTGCTTAGCAAACTAACACAACCAAACATCAGTCAACCAGCAGAAGGGATTTGAAAATGCATACCTTGCTGAGTGAAAGGGGGGTAAATAATGACGCAGACACCTAATACACACTTCGATTCAGAAAGATGTGACTATAAAACAACAGCATAATCATGCTGTGCAGATCCAATAAAGAGGTGGATGTGGAATGCAAATGGGACAACTGCGAGGGAAAGAAGTGCTCAGATGGAAATAGACATGCTGTTAAGTCTATGCAGCCCTTTACTCTGAGGCTTTTAATGCTGGATTGCTGCTAAGTCCTCAACTGGCACAGAAGAGTGAAGATAAACTTAAGTCAGAAACAGAATCAAGCTGTGCATCGTATCACAGTGTGAAGTCCGTAGTTTATTTGTAGTCTGATAAGGTTATTTATGCTGCAAGGGGCACACTAATATGTTAATATTTACTCCTGGTTATTAAGGCGGACTTATGGCTTTCTTTTACTCCACGTCACTCACTGTGTGTGTGTGTGTGTGTGTGTGTTTGGTTTGTGCGGGTGAAAGACACACTTGCCCCTGCCGGCTGGTTATTGTAGTACTCTATCCTCGTGACTGGTGTTACAGAACTGCCCTGCTGCAGTCATGTGAGTTGTAGTGGAGGGAGGGGCGGAGGGAGGCGTCACCGTGACGTAGAGGAGGGACGGGCTGTCTCACCTCCTTCTTCCTGCTCTTCCTCCTCCTAACATGTGACTGCTTCCTCCTCTCGCTGTCTCTTTAGTTCCCTCACACACATGCACACAGTATACAAGCACGCCACAGTTTTGCATCCTTTTTTCCTTCTTGTCTGTTTCCCACGTACACCTCCATGCATATCAAAATAAATGACTGTTGTTTGGGCTTATCTTTCATTTCTACTAACCAAGGCAGGATTTTTCTTTCCAACATACTTAGCTTGTTTTTCTGGCAATATTTGCAGAATTCACACCCTCTAGAGTAATATCTCTTGATTTATCTCCCAAATCACACAAACTACTTCCTATATATGTTGTAATATGTCATTGTCATCATTTCTTCAGGTTTTGAGAATTGGCTCAGTTCTTTGTCAGTCAAAACATAAGTTTGACAATTGCAGGTTAGTCTCACACAGAGAATCTGCTGTTGTCTCGGGGGGTTTCTTGAAGTTGCTGCAACTTTGGTATTTGAAAAATTTTGCTTACGAAATCACAAAGTCTTTGACAACATGCTCCTGCAGATGCTGATGTTGATATCATTTGTGTTTTTGTTTTTAACAGAGAGAGAACATAAAGATCCTTAGCAATGCAGCACATGTTAAAGTTAAGCATCAAAGAGGCTAATTTCAGTTATGTCTTGAAGCCTATTAAGATTTATTAAATTAATTTTGTAATCTTTTCTGCAACAACTGTTCCTCTGCTTTTATTGATGAGTAAGTCCATGTCAAATGTAGGTCAACGTAAAAAGGTTGGGTCAGGCCTTTAAATCATAACTGAAAGGGAAATAGTTGGTTCAAACTTTTTAAGTTGGTCTTCTTACAATGGAAACTTTATTGCTTTGGTCTCTGGTGGAGTAATAAGTAGTTGGTAGGAAAGACAGATTTGCATTGAAGCATGTCTTAGAAGGTTCATTAAATGATTAGTTGCAAACAAACACCAAATTTTATAAGCAAAATGAAAACATTTTAGAAACAGTCATGAATAGATCTTAAAATTTTATCGACAAGACTAAGAATATGATGTCATGTTTCCAAGAGAACACAAACATGGTCAAAATTAGGTGGCAAAATGTTTTGAAGTACTGAAAATATTTCGCTGTTCCTCTTGATTTGAATGCCTTCTGTCATTTTTGTCTTTGCCTTGTTTAAGTTTTGTTTAGTGTCACTAATTTGCTGATTGCAACCTCCTGACAACTGCACAGGCAGAAACACACATGAATCCACACATGAATCAAAGTTCTTTAGGATGTGTTTTAGTATCCCTGTCTTACGCCCCCACCCCATCTTGGATGGAAAACAACGTAGTGAATTACTGTCACTTTGTGATTGTGGCGTTAATAGTGTGTTATAACCAGTTTACTACATGTCCTTTCATCAAATCTTACCCCTATTTCTTACTTTTGTTATGCATTTTCATCCCAAAAAACATCCATTTTGTTCTCTCAAGCTAAACATTTCAAACCAATGCCCTTAAGTATAGTTAATTTCCCATGTAGTTGTTTTGATGAAATGTGGAGGTAAACAATATAAATAAATAGTATATAACATAAAAGTAAGCTATATTCAAATGTATTTATTTTCTGAAGGCTGAAACACACTTTTTGGATTGATTGTGGTTCTGATCCCTATTTAAAACACTTGACTCTTGTGAAACATGATTATTATGACCAATATACATGTTTTTTATTGGAGTCATCAAAACAAAATTCTTTACAGTATACCATAAATTAATTACAAAAAATTACTAAAATAAACATTGTTTATACAATTTGCAGAAGACTCCTTTTTGCTTTCAAGAAACCAGTACTAAAAGACCAAAACTTCAAAAGTATACATACGGAAGGGCAAATTATTGGACCCCCCAGGTATAGTTACAAAAACTACAGTTGCCTTCAAGCATGGGCCAGTGTGAAATTGTAGGAATATCACAGTATTGCAGCATTTTTACAAAAATTTTGCAACATTTCACAAAAATTCGCAACATGGTTTGAATCGTTTAATTTTAACAGAAACAACAGTTATTCCACCTGGTTCTAAAATAAGCTAACAGATAATTTTTTACAGTTATAACAATGTTATCTCGTTGTAGTTTTCAAATGGGTTTTGCACAGTTTGTCCATTCAACGAGCGGATGTTAGCTGGGTCGTTAAACAGACCATTTGCTTGATTTAACACACGCCACTGCTTAACAGACATGTCATTCCTAGTTTGACAACTGTAGTTGGTAGTTCTAGCGCACTACATGATAATTTTGCTCATGCTCATGTTAACTTGACAATAGCAAAACATGACCATTATTATCCCATGAGTTTGTTAGAATAACATCTAGTCAACTCATCAAATTTTAAATGTGTTATCATTTTAAAGGGTGGCAATTTTTGGAGTTACAAACCTGCTGCTTCACTGGAGGTCTAATGCTAAGCTAACATGGAGCATTTAAAACTTTTCTGTTTCCGTTGACCTGACTGGACCCATGGAAAAGCTGCTTCAGATCACAGAAGGCTTCTCAGACTTCTCTCAGGGGTAATCATTGACCGGGTGTCGAGGGTCGCTCTCAGCCGGCTCAGGGGGGTGACCTCAGGGGAGACCAGTCCGGCCTAACATCAGCAACACATCCGGCTTTGACAAGACACAACCAGCTACGGGAAACATGCTGGTAAAATATTAGTCGTGGCACATCTAGTTCACTGGGCATTTCAAAGCGCTGGTTAGGCAACCTCGCTTCACTACTGAGAAAATCACATGCATGTGCAGAGCACACGTGTTATTTTCCAGTAAAAAAAACCAAGAAACTTAAAAGCATTTTTGCCTCTGTGAGCAGATATCATTCATTAAGAAATACTCTAAAATTTTAAGAAGCATTGTTTGTCAAGTTATTTTGCTTAGACCATTAAAATTTACAGGACAGGTTATTCTGCACTACGGTTTAAAGGAAAATGTAAGTCACATTTGTATCCATAGATACTGGGAATTTTTAAAAGGCTTTCCTGTGTACTTAGGAAACCTGATTTTAATAATGCTCTGTGTACTTTTAAAGCACTTTGATTGCCCTTTCTATAAATGGTGTCATACACCATTGCCTTAAAACTGCTTTGATTTAAACATGCAATGCAAAAAACAAACTTCAGATCTTTATTAAGCATAGATCAGTTGGCCTACATTGCTGCTTTGTGCCTTTTAATAAGCCATAGGGTTCTTATGCAGTCTTAAAAAGTCTGGAAAACAATGGTACTTTATTTATCATTTGCCAAGTCTGGATAAGTATGGAAAAAACCCTGAGTATATAAAATGTATTTGAGCGTCTAGAATTTTTAATTAAGAAAGAAAAAATCAGAATCAAGTTATCCTAACCTGTTTCAGATAAGAAGTGACACAGTCTCCTACTGAATGCATTCAGCCAGATAGCTTAACTTAGCATGATAGTATCATTTTGAAGGGATGGACAGTTTTATTGAACTATGTTTATAGAGTAGAGTTAAAATTTCGACTAAATTGAGCAGATTTTATTCCTAATTCAAGCCACTTAAAAATGACCTTGCTTCTAATGTGGGCAAGCATTATTTTTCTTTGCTTTTGTTTGCTGTAAGATGATTCTAATACACAAAACTTCTAGGTGGGAATTAAAATAAGCTTTATATAAGATTTGTGTGTTTTAAGTTAAATCTAAAATTCCGTATGATTTGTTGCTGTCAGTCACCTGGGGCTAAAAGCCTGTTGGCACATCACCTCCCTTGTGTAGGCTGATAAATACGCCTTAAACTAGTTGGTGACTGAGGAGTGAAGGTTCCACACAGACAGCAGACAAATGAATATAGATATCAAGGCTTTAAGGATCCTCTGAGGTGTGATGGATGTGTTGGATACAGATGCTACTGACTGTGTTCCCTATATATTCTGTCCTGAGTTTTCTAATTTTCAATGATTTTAACTTTTAACTGCGTCTCCCTTTTTCCCTTTGGGTGCGTTGGTGTCCATGATCCAGTGTTTTATTCCCAATTTCATGCCATTAGCTCTCTTGCTGTTCCTCCCCTGTGTGTGCAAGTCGTGATGTGCAGTGCTGCAGTGGAATGTGTTCAGCCTGCAGCCCCACGGTGACTCACCTGTCCCTTCTGTCACTATGTGCTGCAAACAATCAGGAGGAGCACTTGGATATAATCACACTATTATGTGGAAACAGTCTCCAAAATGGAATGCGGTGACTAATTTTTTCTTTTTAATATTTTAATGTAGCTGGAGATGGTACAGTTTAGACTGCAGTCCGTGCAGGGTATATCGTGTTGGAGACAGAACAATGTGTCCGCATGACATAAAGTACTAAAGTAAAGTGGGAAAGTTTAGGTGCATTGTTGTCAGATTTACAGCTTATGGCTGTTGCATCCTATTTTTGCTCAAAATAGTCACTGGCTTTGGTAAAGCACACAAATATAGTGCTTTAGGAATCCAATTGTATGATAAAGGGTACACCTGATAAAAATCACTCAGTTTTTGTAAACAATGTAAGTTTTTTGATGTTTGGCTAATTCCGTTTGGGTCCGTATTAGTCTGTGATGGTGTTGGGAATATGCTTGCTTCCTCAGAAATCCCTCTGTGGTTCATCAGGCATCCTGCTCAGACACAAGAGGCCCGTGCTCGCTCCTGTTAACCATGCTCCTAAACTCTGTGTGTGTTGTAGGGATCTTTCAGCCCATCACGTGTTTGACTGTTGCTAGCTACCATGATAGCAGAGGCAGGTTAGGTGTGTGTGTGGGGGGGTGTTCAATAATTAATTAGGTGGTGATTCATCAGCTGCTCACTCTGACTTTCTGGCATCACAGCAAAAATTCCTGTCGGCATACTCTCATTTAGATCATGCAAACCTTGAATTAAATCTGGATTTTGTCTCTCAAAACTCAGATTATTAATGTGTCTTCTTGTATCAGCTCTTTCTTCTTTTTTCTTGTTGCTCTGAGATACTTTTTTGCCATTATAATTTGTATTGTCAGTCTTTCTGGTGCCTCTTAAATTACAGCATCACTGAAAATATATTATGATGATCATGTGATTCAACTCAAATCATGCAAATTCTTAACTTAGAACGTTAAAGATCATAGATTTTTTGCCTTACCTTATTAGGAATAGCAGTTGGCTCACTATTTATTAACTTTTCAGCGACGCATTAACCAAGCTGTTTTATATCTTGGCAACTACACACATTTTGACTTTGCACTACTGTCTGCTCAGTTTCTTGTACATACGGTCAAAGCCAGGCATAAGAAATTTTATATGAAATTGATTTCTCTTGGATTATGTACTTAATGCGAGGAAGTAAGTACATTTTTTCTCAGCAAACATCAGCAGATGTGCAAAGATCCAGTACACCTTTGCTACATCCAAGGGGTTTATTTAGGGTATATAGCAGCTAGGTGCTGCTAATCACATGCAGTTGAATAACTGACCATCGGTAAGTCTGTCTACCACTATAAAAGCAGCAGATTTGGCAGTTTGCTGCTATGGAGAGAAGTCAGCAATAACGTTAGAGAGGTATCTGTTGCTGATCATCAGTCTGGAAAAGGTTATAAGGCCTTTTCCAAGTCCATCTTTTAGCAGAGAGAAAGACATGGTCAGCAATTATAACAGTTGACAATCTTTGCAGATTCAACCTACAATCAGGACAGGACAATTATCCGGAACACAGCAGCAAATCTGCAGCAGAATAGTTGATAAGAATCCAGTTGGCTCAGTCAAAGTCCAGAATCCTTACAGAGTGATAAAGTCATACCGAAAATGACTACTTAAAGTTACTGGCTCTACAGCCACCTGTAGCAGGTGTGATGTAGTTGTTTTGTTGAGTGATTGCACTATTTGTTGTATGTTTGTAATTGTTGTTGTCCTCTTCACATTTTTTATTTTAAGTGTTTTAGTGCTTAAAATAAAATGACATTGTAATTAAGAAATTGTAATCAGTAATGAGAAGGCACTGGTTAGACGTAAAAAATCACACGTGGTAATTAAAACATAGCACAGTTGATTTCATTAAGCCTTGATGGACACTGTTTTAATGTGCAGAAGTAGTATGATTATTGCTAAAGAGTCAGACTCATTAAGTCTTTGCTGGTATTCCTGGATGACTGATGTGGTCTATCTATCTGTCCAGATCAGATGCAGTTTCTTCTTTTAATCATGTGGCTTTGTCTTCGGTATTCTGTAACAGAGCACGGTAAGGCTCATGGGCAGTGTTAACCTTTAACCCAGTTTTGAAACAGGGATAACGGTGCTAGCAAAGGCTTACAGTCCTGCATGGTTTAAGCCAAAGCACAGCTGTACATTATTTCTTCAGTTTTAATCAAACCAACATGAGTTTTGTTCCTGTCTCCTTTGAACTGATGTAAAACTCATCTGCTACATTCCCCCTACCCCACAACAAGCTTCAGTTTCATTGGAAGGTCCTTGGCTTGTGATTCACTTATTTGAATTGAGAGTTTGATTTTGATTACTAATCTTTCCACAGTGACTCATGGTCCAATAAATACTGTTTGTAAAAGAGATCAGGGAGTGTCACAGGTTGCATTGTTAGAGAAAGAAACCTAGCTACTGTTAACACAACGGCAATCCATTGAAAACGTGTTTTTTTTGTCAGTTTCTGTTAACACATCTACATTAATTACAATCTCTGTTCACACGACAACAGTAAAGACATGAAAATGCTGTAAGCCCCCCACTACGCCACTAGTAGGCGGTGTGTTCTTTAAAATTCAGCAACATGCACAAACATTTCCTGCTTACAAAATGGGGAAGTAAATAAGCACTTTGTTAGAGAACGGTCCTTAGATTCAAAAGAGTCAGCAGCATAAGACCGATATCTCACGTTATCGGAGACTGGGACTTTTTTAAACTATTACACTCTGGAACCCGTTCACAAATTGTGCCATTTTTAGAGAAAATGTGCGCCGTTGTCGTGTAGACCAACAGTAGAAACGCAACTCAACTTTTCCATTTTCATCAGAAAACGTTACCATGTAAACAGAGCCTTAGATTTTTGGATGAATTTGTGAAATCCATTTTACATCGTCTTTTGCTTCCATGCACCAGGATTTCGTACAGTAGTCAGGTATTTCGGTGAAAGGCAGGATGAAAGATCTTGGAGAAATCAGGCAAACAGGAAAAAATCCAACATGAGTTATACTCAAGGGCTATTCCGATACTATTAGGAATTCCTTATTGCATTTTTCCACCTTAATTTATATGAAAATCTATTCAGACTGTCGACGTGTTGCAGGATTTTGCTGCTGTGACCGGAGTGGGATGTGAAGGTGTAAATTTTTCCTCCGTCTCATGTTTTGCACTCAGTCTAAGCTTTTTAGTTAGTGTTGTGATTCACTGGTATCACCTCTTTCCGTTTCCTCTATGTGCTCATTATTCTTCGAAATTTATGCTTTTTATCTTTATGGCACATTGAAATCCACCTCAGAGGGTTTAAACATATTTAGTCCTTTATTGTAAAATTATCTCTTACGCACCGTTTAACACAGAGGAGCTGGTTAAGGCTCTCGGATAGATCTGTTAGAGCAATTCATCTGCAAAGACTCGATTCATCACTGAGTCAAATTACAATAATTTGAGTAATTTATCAGTCACTAAAGTCATTGGGAAACTTCTTCGAATAAATCTTTTTACTGCTTTTCCCTGTGACTGTAGGCTCCAGGCAGTCAGATATTTTGTACTAGTATTTGATGCTGAATAGACTCATAAACGGCTAATTAGATAGAAAAGTGATACTCTGAAGTCCTGACTCTAAAGCTCTACATAGTACCCCTCAGCATCTTGCATTGTAATGCATTTATAACACTTTGTTCTCAAGCAAAGCTAAAAATTAACAAAAAATACACGTTTATAGGCATTTACTGCTTCACATCTCTTAATGAAATAATTATTCTCCTTAAGCATGGTTTGGAGGCATAGGAGGAATCTAAAAGAAAATATTTTGCTCTCTGACCCATGGCATATTAACTTCTCCACCTTTGGAGAAGGTTTAGCCATGAATAGGATATTTTGTACTTTGCATGTTTTCAGAGAGATTTTTTTTACCTCATATGGAAAGTAAAGTGGCCCTGTTTTGAAACCAGTTTTTTTGGTACACGCTGATGATTTGCTGAGAAGGAGGCTAAGATTGTATTTGCACGGATGCATCTTAATAAATAAGAAAATCAAGATATTTCAGTAATTCTGTTAAAGTATTTCTGGGAATTTTGATAATTGCAACTGGAAATTCAGTTTCTCAGAAAATTTGAAAATTGCAAAAGACCAACAGAAAATTGATTTTTAATACAGAAATGATATGTTTAGACATAGACAATCATTGAAAAGATTGCTTACTTGACAGTTGTTCAAAAGACAGTCACTGACAGGAGATGGGGCTAACTGTTGCATTCCAGGTGTTTTGTCACTGCTAAACCAAAAACAATACCAGAAGGGCCTCGCTGGGCCAACGAGAAAAAGAAAAACTAGATTGATGCTCAGTGGTACAAGACCCTTTCAGATGACTTTGTATAGATCTACCAGGAAATTGCAGAGGACACGTTTGATTTGCTGACAAGCTTTATGGAGATGCTGATTTCATATTCCAGCAGGACTTGACTCCTGCCCACAACAACAAACATACCGATACCTGCTTTAATGACCACGGTATCACTATAGGTAACTGATCAGCAAACTTTCCTGACCTATAGAGAATCTGTGGATTGCTGTCATGATCTTTAAGGTATTCAGAGAAGGTCATAACTGGTCCCAGAAACAAAAATAATACATAAATAACAAAGAATAAAATAATAAAAAATTATTATTTTAATCACAACTTTTTAAAAATAAATTCAAATGATCTGAGAAAAAAAGTCTCTGTAATAAAATGATTGCGAGCTTTCTGTCCAGTACTGTCCAAACTTTTCAGCCTCCTGATTTTCAGTGTAATTATTTTTTAAATTATTCTGATGTAATATTCAAATTTTCTACACAACTGAATTTGGATTTTCATTAACTATAACTCATAACCATCAAAAGAGCCTGAGAATAAACATTTTAAATGTATCACTGTGTTCAATGAAAGAAATACATTTTTCAGTGATATTCACTTGTGTTCCACGTGTCCTTAGTTAACCTTTATTTGTAATTTGTATTCATCACAACTGCCATGGTGGCTTTATTGATAGTGTTAACATGAAAGTGCAGCTGTCATCCCTTGCACACTCAGACACACAGTGTAGTTGTGCACACCACCTGAGGGAGGTAAGGAAGGGTTGAAAGAGAGGGAATTCAGTTTCACCCTGCTGCTCTGGGCTTTGTAGTGAGGCAAGAGCTTGCTGGCTGCCCTACTTCTTTAAAGCTCTCCTCCTCTGCTGCCTGATTTATCATGGGGGCAGCCACTTAGGAAATGCCTTATTTTAAGGCAGAAAGACCCATACCCAGGGTTATGTCTCTATCCATAATCGGTGCTGAGTGAAAGATGAAAGAGATGCTGTAATCTGCCAACTCTCCAAGACTCTACAGCTTGCTGGGTAGAAAACGGGACAAGCAAATAGCGGAACATACTTGTAGACAAAACTGATAAACCGCTGTGTCTCTTCCCTCCCAATAATCCACTCGTCCTGCTGGATTAATGTGTAAGATTATGACCCATGCTACAACTTCAGGGATTACAAGGTGCTTCCTGGGGTAATGCCACCCTGAGCTGAAGAGGCAGTGATGCAAAAGCAGTGCATATATTTTACTCCCTGTAGTATTTACCTTTACTCTGCTTGTGGAGGATCAACCGGTAGATTTGCACAAGCTAGAAATAGTTTGAAAATGTAGACATGTTTGAGGCATGCCACAGTTAAAGCTGTAAAAGTGAGAAATAACTTCAACATGATTGTACTGGCTACTCAAGGATTTGCAATCAGCTGTGATTACAAGAGAATTTGGTCATATCTGCAAAGAGTAAATAAGTCTTGCAAAGGGTGTTTTAAGATTAATGAAACATTTTTTTCTTTCTTGCAGAACCCCAAAAGGGACAATAAGTTAGAATTAGACAACCATAAATACTTAAATACATGCACTAGTCAAAGATGGACTCAGTTATTATACATGATGCTTTAAAGCACACTTTTTCATTTGTAAAACCTTTACTCCCCTTACTCCACATCCCAAAGGTGCTCTGTTGGATTGGGATTTGGTGACAGTCGAGGTCATCAGAATGCAGTGAAATCTTTCATGCATTCAGGAAATGAGTTTGATATGATTTGAGGTTTTTGACGTGGTGGATTATCATGCAGGAAGTAGTCATCTGAAGACGAATACGATGTGGTCATAAGGGTGTAGGCATAGTCAACAACAATTTTCAGGTTGGCTATGACATTTAAACAATGTTCACTTGGTACTAAGGCACCCAGAGTATACCAAGAAAATGCTTCTCACACCATTACCCCACCACCACCAGACTGAACCTGGATCCATGATTTCATGTTGTTTATGTACATTTTTCACATTTCTACTCTCCCTCCTGAAATTAAACTTTTCGGCCAGGCAACATTTTTCACTCATTCTCCACAGTCCAATTTTGGCAAGCACTTTACAAATAGAATTCCCAGATCGATACCATGCATATCTGCACTAATTCAGCCATGCCTTCTCTTTCTGTAAAATCACTGTATATATACATATTTACAAAATACAAAGACAAAATGCGTATTTCTTTTCGTTTTTTAAATAGCTGTATGAAAAATGTCTTCATTGACAAAGTGGAACTAAAGTCATTCTTTGTGTGCACAAACATGGTGAACAAAAGGGATTTTGATTTACCACATCAAACCTAAATGCATTGAGCAACTGCTTTGTGATGGGCTGATCTGGAGTTTGTATTAAAACTGTAAAAAAGTGTACGTTAATAAAGTGCCTGCTGTTTGATGGGAAGAAAATGGGCAGACTTTTATAAGATTGAAGCCTAAGGATTTTATTGTTTTAAGCCTGGTGCTAACAACATTTTGATTTGTTGATTGTTGGTCTCCATTAACACATTAAGCTCCTAATTAAAGTACTCCTTTCCTATGGCTTAGCAAACTATTGGTGTTGAGGTAGCAGCAATTTTTCTGTTTTTCAGCCAGTACTTTTAGCAAGCGAAACAGTAAGAACTGGGGTTAAGAAAACACTGGCCCCACTTGAAACCAGTTTGGCATCTTTTGTTCACCATCGCCCCTCTATTGTTGTAGAAAACAATAATCCCAATTAATTATTAGTGCCTAATTATAGAAAATACTATTCTGTGTAAGCTGTAATATAATTAAAACCAGATTTGCAATTTTGCAATATTTGTGTTGTAAATGCAACAGTGATGAAACAAGTAGTGGTTTCAAAAAACAGACTTTTAGAAGTAGTCTTGGCAGGAATAATATGGTAGTATTAAAAGCAGCAATATTACTCATCATGTGACTTTTAGGAGTTTGTACACCTAAACGGTCTCCATGGCAGTTGGTTTTATCTTGGCTGAACTGTTTACTGCCCCAACAGAGTAGTTTATGTTACACCGAGAGATCTCTCAAGGGCAATGGTTTAAATGAGGGAAAAGGTTAAAGAAAATTTCCATGGAATGGCGAAACAGAGCACAGGGACAAAAGGACAAACAGTCACATGTACACATGCCAGCATGGCATATATCTGTGGCAACTTTGTGCCAGGGAAAGACAAGCACAGGCTGGTATTATAATGCATCTCTGCACACCTCCACACATATAGCAACAATTTACTTTAAATGCACAAACAGTACAACATTATTGGATAAGGTTCTGCGCAGTATCACATACACATTCCTGCACTTACAGTTCAGCATTCTCCTCGTGCTTTACTCCACTTTAAAAGCTGTTGTATTTTTAGATTTAACTTTGTTGCTTCCTCAGTTAAAAGGCACATTATTGTCTCTCTTTACCTCATCTTGTGTTCCAGCAAGGAGTGACTGTTAAAAATAGATCTGTTGGCTTCGGAGTGCACCTCTTTCTGTCACATCACACACACTTAGACCTGTGGACAATCTCAGGCTTAATCCCAATTACTAAAAGAGCTCCATGTGGGCTTGTGAAATAAATAACGCAGAAAAACTGTCGACTAATGTTGTAGCTCACCAGAATGTATTAAATTACCACTCTGTGGGAATCCAAAATCGAATCACTCATTTTGTGATTCTGATGATAATCTCATGTAATATCACTGATAATTCCTAATGATGAACACATTTGAGTGGAGTTTCGGTAATAGGCTCAGTAGTCTCTGTGGAGCTTAGTGATGGAAAGTTTGGAGGTGTGTGTGTGTGTGAATGTAATGTAAGCAAGCAGGCTTCTACTGATAGAGGTGGGTGAGGCTGTTAATGTTAATTTGGGTGGCTTATGCATCTACATACATGTCAGCATTAATGCCAAGTCTAACATGTGAGCATGTGTTCCCTGTAAAAACATTCTGCTTCTGGTTTTCAGCTGAAAATTTCCATCTTCTTCCTGCCTCTTTGTGCAATCGTACTCCTTTATTATGTTTTATATTTGTCTTGTATCTGAGCTCATGATTTATTTTCACCTCCCTCCATTCATCAGCCCAGTGCTCATTGACCTACATCCCGAAGGCCGCTTAGGTTTGCGTGAGCACAGCTCACTGCCATGGTGATATGGCATTACACGAATACATGCATCCAGTACTCCTTGCACATACAAATTTGCTGCTGGGAAGTACAGATCTGCTTCTGGATGCTGTGAAATTAAAGCCACTCAGAGCTTGCGGTTAGTTTGGACTGAACATTGTAACTAAGATCAATAAAAACATTTTTGTTATATTGTTTTTTACAAAATATAATTTTCAAATACTTTGGAATGAGCCCAGTGTAGAATTGTTCTCAGAAACAAATTACAATCAGAAAGCTGCATTATACCTTTATTCCAAGTCAAAACACATGAAGCAGTAAACTACTGAAAGTCATTTTCTGTGTTATTACATTTTATTGCCTTTATCTGTTGCAGCAGGCAATAAAATGTTAAACACATACTGAACTAGCGTGACATTGCTTGAACACTACATGGTGCAGGTTAGGAACAATGATGGCTTGTGCTGTTTTGTTTTTACTAAACTTTGTCAGACTTCACTGCAAACAACTTGGTGAATTGATTGGTGAACATTAATGATTTAAAATAAATACGCAAATGGATTGCCATAAAAGGGCTCATATATGATTATAAGGTTTGCGATATACCACTGGTCCCACTCCACTCCACTAGTGGTGTATTACAGGAAACCCAAAACCATCCTGTGCACTGCTAAATAAAACCAAGTGGTGGATATTAAACCTCCTGCATCTCATTGTTACCAGCCATTCTTGCATTGCTTTGGTGTGGAGTGCTTTAGATAGCAGCCTAATCTGACATCTACTTGGCTACTTATGCCAGTCCTGTTCTGGGTGATCCCTGCTGTTGTTTGTTGGGCTTCATCTCTATAACGCCTGAGTGCATGTAATGTTAATGCCCTACTACAGAGTATACGTATGTGTAACCTATATAGCTTAAAAATAAGGTAGGTTTATATTTCCATGTAAATTAGTTTCAGACTTTGTAGTTGACAGTATTTACTGTCATTCTTTGTCATATCCACATAAAAGCAATATTGCAACAAAAGCTGGCAAACCCTTTCACCATTTTACAATGCAGAAATTATTGGGTTGGTTGGGCTTTCCTAAACCAGAGAAAAAAAAAGGTCTTCTTTTGTGATTAACCTTTTCTATGAACCTTCATTTTTTGGCATTGGTGCATCCAACATGAGAAAGTAAAAGGAATTACAACTAAAGTTTGAAAATCTACCATTGCTCTGTTGATGCAGTATGGATTGATTCAGGAACTTTTCCCCTAACCTTTGTATTAATCGCTTTTATCAGAAAACTGAGATGAGCCCTTGGGGAGCATCAGGTTTGAGTTAATGAGGAAATGATTTTTAATCAACTCAGACTTGTTATTAATGTGCCCAGTCCTCCTCTCTCACCTCTTCAGTCTGTCAGTAGTTGGAAAGTATCTGATCTCAATCAACAAATTAGAAAATGAGAAGCATCTTGTTGATTGCTTTCAGAAAATATTGGCACACCCCCGCCGAGGAGTGCAGCACCTTTGTCGCCTTCCCGCTCTCTATAATTGGCTACCACTTTTGCTGCAATGTGGGGGCGCTGTTGACATAAGGAACATTTCTATTGTAAAGGTGTTTGGGTAATGGGTCATATGCTTTGTTATAAGTGTGTCCTTGTATCTAGGCGGGAATGTTTTGGTGCATTTATCCTTCATGCTGCTCAGTTAAGATTTATCTTAAAAAGTTCAGCAGTAATGAAAAGCTACACACAGGACCAGGTTCTGCTGGCCCAATGTGTAGAAACCCTTGTTTATTTCCTCTTTAAATGTCAGGGGGTGGTTCTTCACAGTTCTTTTTGGTGTAAACACTATGCGTTTATTCACTACTTCTCAGTGTTATGGCTAAATAAACATTATAATTGTTTACATTCAGCAGTCTAAAACCAGCTAGCTTTACCTCATAAAATGGACATAATCCCACAGTTTTCAGCATTTCATGTCTTTTTGTTCATGGTGTCTGCCTCCTTGTTTTCTTCCTATGACGTATTTGACTTGCAGAGTTTTTAATTTTTCCTAAATGAAAACAGAAATTTTAGATCGGTTACTTCAATAATTTACTGATGCAATATGTAAATGTTCACTAAAATTTATATTCAGAAACAGGCTTTTTGTATATATTCCAGTTCCATCCTGTTTACATCCTATTCACATCTGTCTGTTTTTTTTTTTTCTGAGTGAAATCGGCCCGCTCTTTTAAGGCTTGTTACCACACAGCGCAAAGGAGTAAAGGTTAGCTAAATTGGAGACTTATAGGGACAAACCAGCAGCCTGGAAAGAGTGAAACCAGCCTTGATCCTAGATCCTAGATGCTGGACCTTCCAGTACTGCACCAGGTAATTAGGTGGAGCTGATGGATGGCTGCATGGACAAACATTAGTTGAACAAATGTCTCTTTCTAGTGTTGTGTTTTTTATCTATACTGGGTCACTTTTATATGTGTTTTCATTCTTATTTAAATTGTACGTGTCATTGATGCTCTGTCCTTCTAAAACGTCGGTCTATCCATCCATCCATCCATCCATCCATCCAAATGTGCATGAACCCATCTTATTGATTAAGGTTGTGGGACTGACCAAATAGGCACAATATGATGCATGCTCAGTATGAGGGATTGCAAGCCACTGACGCTACATGCTCATCCAGCAGGAGTGAATGCTGCAAGTCACTGACTCGATGCAATCTCTCAAGTTTCCTTAGATAGGAATTTTTTTTAATCAATTTGAATAATAAACTGAATCTGACTGCACTGTTTGATAGTTATGATTAATTGAAATGTATGTACCTGATTTGAAATCTGTATGATTCGATTGAATTGACTTTGTAAAGTGCCTTGAGGTGACATGTATTGTGAATTGGCACTATATAAATAAAACTGAATTGAATGATGTCTAAAGGGAAGCATTTTGAAGATCAGTCCTGTGAATTGTTCTTCCAAGTACAGAGTAGAAGTGATCCTTGTGATTTGCTTGTCAGGTGTTTGGTAGGGTTATGCAAATTTCTTTACACCTCATGTAAGTTGTACTATTGGCAAACATGCCTGTATTTCCTGTCACTGCACACCTTTCACACTATTTTTTGCCCACCTCTCTTGTCTTTTCTATCTCTCTCTGCTTTGTGGCTTTCCAGCATCTTCAATCCCTTCTGAGCTTCTTGCTGGAGTCTGTGACCTTTTTACAACTGCCTTCCTCCTTCTCCTTCCATTTTTACTCTTTTCAATGCTTTTCTTTATTTCTGTTGGCTTTGATGTCAGAGCAGCCTGCTCTATCTTTTACTGTCGCTCAGCTTGAATATTGCTCCGTGTACATCTTCTGGCTTCAGATACTAGGGCAACACAAACACACACGTACACACTCACTGTGACGAGCACTAGCAGTCATGAGTGAGTCATGGAGATTTTGTCAACCAAATTCGTATTTGAATTGACACCATACTCTCACACACACACACACACACACACACACACCACACACACACACACACACACACACACTCCGTCAGAGAAGAGCGCAAGCACTGACCGAGGCAGGCTGATAGCCGCTTTAGACAGAGTGAAATGCAGGCTGAAAAGAGGAGAGTGAGTCTGCGAGTCGTCGTGGTCTGATAGCTTATTGATTCCTCTGCAGGTGATTTTAGGAAGAAGCCAATCAGGGGATAGCGGGGGGAGAAAGGAAGTAGACAAAGAGACAGGGCAAGTGAGGAAAATAGTGAACCAGAGACAGACTCATATTATTTTAGTCGAGAGAAACAATCATTTTGAGAAAGGAAACCCCCACACACCTTTAGTCTCACTTGAAGGAGTGTGTTTTTTCTGGAATTACCTTTCTAGGAAGTGTAGGTTGCTCAGTGTGTACACTCACCTATTCAACCTTGAACTCCTAAAAACATTTATTGGTGGGGAAGGTCATAGACTAGCACATTTGCTACTGTCTCCTTCTATGTAAAAGAAGGCTAAGTCAGTGTCATGTGTTAATATGATATTAATAGGAAAGGGTAGCATAACATTTAGTTCTAAACAGGAAACAAAGTTAATCTGTAATCAGCAAAGTCACATTTTAGCCTCTGTGGTGGATTCTTAGGCTCAGAGGTAGCCATTTATGGCTGTAAATTTTGCTGCAGTGTTAACTAGGTTAATTAGTGAAGCCCCCAAAAGCCCTTTGTGGCTATTTACGAGTGAAACAGTCTGATGAGGAACACTCCAAAGCCCAGTTGTTTCTTGCATGGCTAGTGGATATTTATTCTATGAAGTAGGTGTGCTTTACCTGTTCATGAAAAATGGACTTGAAGGGCTCGTGAACAACTCAGCTTGACTGAGTTCTATATCCTTGCTGCTCTGTTTGCTTTAAATTTCTTATATTTACCAATGAGCTCCTTTTGGCTCCCTCAGCCCAACTCAGACCAGTTAGGAAGCCTTGTTTCTCCTAGTCTGGCTGTATTTCAGAGCACTGAGCAGCACTGTTTAATATTCAGGCCTTTTGTCTTCCCTCTGGGCCCTCTGTATGTGTATGGGTAGTAGCATTGCCACACTGTTTGATATTGTTGAAGACTCCCCACAAAGAAGACTGGGAGATCACCCGTTGTATACGTGTGTGTGTTCTGGTCACATCAAAATGGCAGCCTTGGTTTAGTTCATCAGAGTTATTGCAAACAGCTGAATGAGTATCCGGACACCTTGGAAATCAACAGCCAAAAGCTTTTCCTATTTTCATACTGCCCAGTTATCCAATTGTATTCCTCAGATGGTGGCTCCAGGGCAGCCAGACATCCTAACAATCCAGCAAACAGGCTGTGTGTTGATTGCCGGGATGGTCCTGCTCTTGTTTTTTTTAAAAAGGTTACATGCTAGCTGGATTCTGATGTCTGACAATCATGGAATGATTGATGATTGATGGATGCAATAGTATATGGATGGATGGATGGATGGATGGATGGATGGATGCAGTAATTGAAAGATGTAGGAATGGATGCATTGATGGATAGATAAATTGAAGGATGTCCATATATATTTATGTATGGATGGATCTGTGGATGAATGGACAGATGGATAAGAGGATAGATGGATGGACAGAGGGATGATGGATGGATGAATGCAAATATTTATGTCTATATAAATGTTTGTATGTGTAGATTTATGAATGTATGTACACTACCAGTCAACAGCTTGGGCACACCTTCTCACTCAATGGGTTGTCTTTATTAGTATTCCAACCTCTGGGAACACCTTCAAGACTGTTGGAAAACCATTCTAGGTAACTACCTCATAAACCTCATCCAGAGCACAGCACACTACACTAATGGCTGGTGGCGGGGCTTCAAGCTCATAAGCTCCAGCCGTCAGTGTGTCAATAGAAACACAACAGGTTCTGTACCGAGTAGAGAGGGTCTGAATGGAGTGGAGCCACACCCCCTAAAAAGCGCTAGTGGAAAAGGGGCATATGTGTATAAATGTTTGTGTAGGTTATGTTTTTATGCATGATGAATAGATGGATTAGTGTTACTGTCACCTGATGTAGCCATTTTTAAAATATGTACACCAGCAAAGCAGAAAGTGATGGAAAGCCTCCATCAGGAAGCCATGTTGGAGGTTTTCATGTCCTAAAAAGTGGTAGTGAAGTGCTGATTGTGCATCTTAATTTGAGCGGCTCAGCTGAAGTGAAGAATTGTGCTGTTTACTAAAGGGTAATGAACTCCTGGAGGACAGAACCTGAATAAAACAACAGGTTTGCGGGGGAGAGATCAACTTTATGGTTGGTGTGGTTTTCCCATTCATTATGTTGCTTAATTAATAATCTGAGAGGTCTTAAATTGCTTCATGTCTTCCAGCCTGATGTAGGTTATTAAAACCACCGCATGGGAAAAGTGAAGGGAGAAAATGAAATGATTAACATGATACGGAGTGAAATATTTCTGCTTCTTTAACGAATGCTTTCTGCAAACTTCGTCTGAGTTAAATGAAACAAATCAACTAGGGACCTGTTGCAGGCCAGATTTCAAGATGTCATAGCTTAATGTTAAGGTGTCAAAACTCTTTAAAGTGTGAGATGTTAAATGCTCTGGCAGTGTTCTGGCACTATCTATAAACAATCATTCCCATCTGGATCTGATGAGGGCGTCTGACATGGCTGTCAAGAGAGTAGCGACACAAACTTGTACAGCTCCTTTTGAAGGCAAATGCGCAGTGATTGATAGTCACAAGAGGAGATACGTTTTCCCAAACAAGTCAAATCCAAAGTGCAGTAATAAATCTTAAAATGTTGTATGTCAGTCCAAATTTTGCAGCTCATATACAAACTAATAGGCATCCTCCTGAGATGTCATAATTTGCTGTTAAGTAGTCCCTTTATTAACATCAGGAACAGTCTAGCAGTGCACGGTACTAAAGTACTATAAAGTACTAGTCCAGAATGTGGATCTCTAAGTGTACTTCATGATTGACTGGAAGCAAACCTGCCGCAATTCTTTCTTCCATGGACAGAAATGCTGGAGAGTTCTGTCATGACTAATACTTGCATAAGAGCTTCCTACACATACTTTAGCTCACACACTGACACACAACACATACTCACACACTTTATGAGTCATCAAGCACTCAGTTTTTAAAAAGTTGAGGAGTGACAGAATCTATGTCCATATTTTGTGCCATTTTTGTTGGCATGTGTGCTTTGTGTGTGCGGGAAACACTTGGTGTTAATCTGATATGTAATAGACTGTTTACAAAACTGATAATATGTGTTACAATACAAAATTTCAGCTGGATTTAAAGCAGTAACTTTTTCTTTTTATTGCCATCTGTGATTCTCTTGCTGTTAAAGTTTTTCTTTTTACCAATTTTGGACTCAACAATAACACATTCTGTTGTACATGTAACAAAAAATTTGTTTAGTCCAACAATTTTTATTTTTTCCATATGAAAATCTAAATGGCTCCTGTGGCATATATGTTCAGAAGGATGCTGGCTACTATGCTCCTTCGCCACAAAAAGAAGACATTTTCATTGCATCTTTGTGTAAAATAGTTAGGCTGAAATAATGAAAGCGGGCAATGTAACTTTGAGCTATTTCTGAAAAACTGTTGTGTGTTTTACAATCTCCCAAAATTAAAACGCCACAATATTTCCTATCAAAGCGAAGTCTGTCTCCCAAAGGTCTATCATGTTCCTATCAGTGTGACTGTGTCTTATAAAGTTAAATCTTCAGTAATAATAATTATGAGTCCTGGATATGAGTGTCAGTGTTTAAAGTTTGACACCATGTTGTATCTCTGTTTGAGACTCTGATTTTAAAAGAAGAAATTAAGCTAACCATAAGCTACCAACTGTTAGCCACTAATGATGCTCCAGTTGGCATCAACTACAGAGCTTCCAATCAGCACTAAAGACAATTTTTACTGTTTTAATTAGTGTGATCATCTGTGTTTCCAAATCTGAAATAATCTCTCCGATCAGCTTTGATTTAATTTATTCTACTCTGAACAGAGATTCTTAAAAACACAGTTTGATATTTATGAAACCTTTATTTTATGTTCAGTGCTTTTTTGTCATTATGAACAGCTGGGCTAAAATATTATGCACTGATACAAATTGTTCAAAAGACAGTTTGTGATATCCAAAACTACACGCACAGACTATACACACACACACAGACCTTTGTGTCCATGGGTGTATATTAAAGACAGCGGAATGACGGTAGCATAGTAATAGAATGAGGTGGTGGTGTGAAGGTCGTTCTGCCACCATAAACATGATGTGATACACACACACATGTGCTGACATACACACAGCCTCTCATCAGCCGTCTGTCCCACTCTGCCTGCCTGTTATTTACTGCCACATTTTCAGAACTAACCCACAGCCCAAGCTCTGTCCAAGTGTGTGGTGGTGTGTGTGAAGGCCAGTTCCAGTCTGCAAGGTGAAAGATTTGCTGCAGACATGTAGACACAGGTGGACATTCACCAAAGCAACAGCTCTAGGAGATGAAAGAAAAGAGCTATTTTTCCTTTAAATCTTATTGAGTAGCTTCACTCTACCACTAATAGGCAAAATGGGGCTATTCTGCTTCCATCTTCTCACACTTAAACATTTGCATTTTCACCTTTTATGTAATTTTATGCATTTTTACCTTCTATGTAAAAGTGTTTTGACACATGGTGAGAGCTGCTTTTCTGTTGCCTGTTAAAGCACGGCTTTAGTCTTCTCTGGTCACTAACCATGTGCATAAACTTTTAATGTGTTGCATCAGCATTAACAATAAAAATTATCGATCACTTGTTGAAAGCAACACATTCATGTCACTTCTGGCATCAGAGATATGATTCATGTATAAGATAGTAATCAAAGCTCTTGCAGATGGAAGATTTAAAGGCTTCTTTAGACACATGGTGGACACCTTTACATATTTGCATTGGGATTGAGACACATTATTGGTTTCCTATAGAGGATTGCTATAAATATTATTGTCACATTTTTTAAATTTCCACAGTTTTTACTCCTTTTTTGGCCAAGTCTAAATACAAAACTTCACATTGAGTTTATAGGAGTTTATAGCAGATAGTGGTCAGGCTAAAGTCAGAATGACTGATGGATGAATGATGGATGCAAAAACACATGGAGAATGCAAAAATGTTTGTATGGATAGATGGATGAATGGCTGGAAGGATGTATGTATGGAAGTACATGGATGTATGTATGTGAATATTTATTAGGTTTATCTATATATAAGGCAGCAATGCATTGATAGGCACATAACTGCAGTACCATACGATTATTGACATTGGGGATCATGTATAGTGCTATCAATCTCTGCTTCATACAAATTTAATTTCAAGCTTTAAATTTAGACAAAAAACTGAGGAATTATTCTAAACAAACCAAAAAAGTGACATGAACAGTACAGCAGCATTTTTGTGCAGCCAAACAGAGTCGTAATGGAAAAATTTAAAGAGAACGCCACCCAACATTTGTGTGTTCATGTGATTTTGTAGATGCAGCGTGCATCTGTTACACTGCGGACCAGGCCGGACATAATGGCCTAAATAAAAAAGGATGCTTTGTGTGTGTGTGTTCCTATGTGTGAGAAAGATGTTAAGAGGAAGCAGATCTTTTGATGGGACAGCTGGGAAGTTCAAAGCCCGCAAGGCTTCGCATTTGATGATGAACACACACGCTCCTATATAAACAAACGCACACACAAATATATGTATTCTGGTGTACAGATTACAGCTGCAGCAATAACCACCCCCCCCCCCCCCCCCCCAAACACACACACGTACACCCGTCAGGCTCTCTGAAGCAGGTTCACTTTCCATAGAACTGTATTTAGAGATAAACCAGGAGGTCAGAGGCTGCCGTACAAAGTCCATGTCTTTGTTTCCCTCCTTGTCTTCCCTGCCTAATATGGATCTGCTGCCGCATGAGTCTTGCAGTCACGTGTGTCATCCCGCTGCAAAACCACACACACATAGAGAAACGGAAACGTACGCATAGAAATAGAGTTCAAAATTATTTCACACGCGCTTTGGTTCTTATTACTGTGCTTTGTTTTAAGCAAGCATGATCGTGTTGTTCATCTAAATCATTAATGTTGCTCTGTTTAGGCCTCCTATATAATATTGGTCTTTGAGCTTATTTACACTGGTCTTTCTCAAGCAAAGAATAAATCTGTCTTGATGAAGTTTTGTGTAAAGTAATTTTGTTCTCTGCACTTTTAAGGCAAAAACAAAAGGAATCAATTGCTCACAGAACACCACCTCTGAATTTTTAATACCTGACTTTCCTTAGCATTTGATAATTAATAAGCTCTGCAGCTTTTTTTAAAACACAACAAATTAAATAGATATTTGTCATCATCCATCCAGCTTTGAACATTGACAAGCTGGTCTGAAACTCAAAATCCATGAATTTTCCCATAATTGAGTGCGCCATTCTAAGTAATGCTAGATTACACTGACAAGACTCTGCAATGCAAATGCTGATCCAAATAAAGAAGATATAAAGTTATTTGCAGAGATTAAATTACTTTTGAAAAGTAATAGCATATTCTAATATGTGAAAACATCTCTGTTTGTTATGATATGGGGTTGTTTGGTTTCAGTTTTTTTCTTATATGTTTCTCAGTTTTTGAATCATACTTCTGTTTGTTATTTTCCTGGTCATGCTTTAGTTTTTGTCTTCTAGTTCATGTTTGTCAAGATCGTTTTTGGATCTGGTTATGCTTTAGTTTCATGTTTTTCTAGTTTCTGTTAGTTTGTATTCAAGAGTCTCTGCTTTGCTGCAGCCACTTTTTGTTCTCTCTGTCAATTATCTTTATTCAGTTCATGTCACCTGTGTCCTGTTCGTCATGCCAAGCCTGTCTTGCCAGCCTGCCCATGTCTGTTTTTGCCTGTCTTGCCTGCCCGTTTATTGTTTTGGTTCCCGCCTCTTCTTTTGAGTGAGTTTTTTGTTTATTAAATCCTTTCTTCACTTACCGTCATGATGCCTGCTTGTCTGCATTTCGGGGTCCTCCATTTCGCAAGTCCTGACAGAATGTTTCCCCCAAACAAGGACGTCACGGACAGCAGGCAGGTGAGCGGCAGGGATTGGTGGGTTCAGCGTCAGATGGAGGTGGCAATGAGGCATCTGCCGACCGACCTGGAGGTTCTGCCCCCTCCACTACTGCTGGAGCAGATGGAGCGGGAGGCGGTTCAGCTCCGTTCTCCGCCTGCTTCCCTGGTTGCACACCGAGATCCGGCAGAAAAGCCGACGTCCTCCTCCCGCCGCAAGAAACGTCAGCGCGGAGCACCTTCCTGTGGTTTGGCTGGCGAAGAGGTGGTTTCCCTGCCAACTGACGTGAGGGCTGCAGCGAGTAATCCCGCATCTTCGCCTGGCACAGCACTGTCTCCCAGGCTCGCTGCAGCTCCGCCCATGCCGTCTTCGCTCGCTCCAGCCCGGTCTTCTGAGCCAACACCTGATGAGCTGGAGCAGTGTTTAAGGTTTTATGCACAACAAATTAAGAGCTTCAGGAAGACCAGTCTCCTGTATTCCTCTCCTGAGCTGATGGAGAAAATCAAGCAGATGGAGGAGGATCATGAAACGGCAGTAAGGCAGTTTTAGTGCCGTCCACCTGGACCCACTGACTGTGTTCCAGTGCCCACTGACTGTGTTCCATTACCCACTAACTGTGTTCCAGCACCCTACTCTGCCTCAACCTCCTCCACACACCGCAGAGGACGTCGTAAGATCGTCGTAAGCTCCTGCTCACGCCACTGAGGGTCTCGGCGATGCCTCAGACTCTGCTCACGCCACTGAGGGTCTCAGCGATGTCTCAGTCTCTGTCACGCCACTGAGGATCTCGGCGACGCCTCAGCCTCTGCTCATGCCACGGAGGGTCTCGGCGACGCCTCAGCCTCTGCTCACGCCACTGAGGGTCTCGGCGACGCCTCAGCTCCTGCGCACACCACTGGGGGTCTCAGCGACGCCTGAGCTGCTGCTCCTAGTCAGCAGGCCTTCCAGGGGTTCACTGGGGAACTGGTCCCCGTCCTGGTTCCTGAACCCTGTGACGAAGGGTTCGAGAAGGAAGCGCCGCCGGATCCTGTCTCTGAGGGGTTCAAGGAGCAGCTCGTCCTCGTTCTGGCCTCTGAACCCAGAGACGAGGGGTTCAAGGAGGAAGCGCCGCCGGATCCTGTCTCTGAGGGCTTCAAGGTGCAGCTTGTCCTCGTTCTGGTCTCTGAGGGTCCCCCAGACGCTGCATCAGCCTCTGAGGGTTCAGCAGGCACTGCTGCAGCCTCTGAGGGTTCGCCAGGTCATGTTCCGGAGGAGCCCGTGGGCGGGCTGCCTCCACGTCCTGGTCCTGAGCACCTCCTAGGTTTCCTCTGGGGGGTGTTCATGGAACTGAAGCCTGACTCCTGGGCATCGCCTGGCTCCAAGCCTCCAGAGTTCAGAGAGGGGTTCGAGGACGAACCGCCTCTAATCCAAGTTCCAGAGTTCAGAGAGGGGTTCGAGGACGAGGGTCCTCTACTCTGCTCGGCCGGCCTCCTGATCAACCTGCAGGTTCCCGATGTCGCCGCCGGCCGCCCAGGTCTCTACGTCTCTGCTGGTCTCCAGGTCTTCGCCGCCGTCGCCGGCTGATCAGGCCTCTGAGTAGCGGGTCCTGAACTCCTCCTGAACTCTGTCCCCGCTCAGGACGGCCTCATGGACATCCGTCTGAACTTTGTGCCCACTCGGGACGGCCTTATGGACGCCCGCCTGAACTTCGTTTTTGTCTTTGTTTTTGTGGTTCAGTCGGGCTGTGAGTGCAAGCGAAAGCAGGACTTTTAGCAGATAACAGGAAGAAGTACAGAGTACCAAAAAGTTGCAGTTTGCTATGGAAAACAGTAAAGCCTTGATTTAGAGAGATAGCTCTCTCATACAGCAGAGTGTAGTTACCTCCCTGCTCCTAAAACTAAATCATTTATTGGCCACAACAGGAAGAATAGAAAAAATATTTTCTGTGCTATTATTATAAAGATAAGATTTTTTTTGTGGCACAAGTGGCCTTATTCATTGTTGTTATTTGAAAGCAGGCAGACAAAATAATAATAAATCTAATTTAGTTAAAATCTGCATGGGCAGGCCAAAGCTTTACAAAAACTAGAGACTTGAAAAAAGTTTATAATTTAAGTGTTAAATGGCTTAAAGTCAACGTTACAATGCTCTCAGAATACTTGAAATGTTCAGTGACTTTTCTAAATCTAAACAAAGCATATATGTGTACTTGACTGGAGTTTGCAGGGCATTGCAACTGGTTGTGCTGGACTAATTCTGTATGTGTTAAGCCACTAAGCCGCGGTTATCTGCTCACATTTGGTTAAGCAGCCTAGCTGACCAAAGTCTGGACTGAATGTAGATGCACCCGCCATCACTGGTCGTTATGTTAGAGAAGGCAGGAGCTTGTACCTGCAGGGGTAATACTTCTTATGCTAATGTTCTGCTCAAACCTCCTTTTAAACTCTTTCCACTCATTTCCTTCCTTTTCAGACTGAAACTGGAGTCTAATAATGCCAATAAATTGGAGGAAAATGACAAAGAAATGAAAATTGCCTGCCTGTCAGATTGAAAGGCGTGCATTAATTTTCAAACCAGAAATGTTACTTTAAAGACTTTTAAATGTGAAGCTAAAAGCAGCTTCTGAAAAGGCATAAGATTGTCCCCCACAAATCTTCAGTAGCTGCTAAAAGCAACAGCACAAAAGAAAGTGAGACAGGGAGTAAAGGAGAGAACATAAAAAAGTAAGTAAAAGATTGTGGATGGGAGGATGATGAAGCATGTCTTGAGTTTAATTGAAAACTGAGAAGGTGCAAAGAAGATATCAGGAGGAAAATGGCAAAAAGGAGAGGGATGATTCTGTAAGATTCCTCCCCTCTGTGATGAAACTAGAGAAAATGTCAGAAGATTAGAGGTACACTGAATAAGTACACTGAATAAATTTGTTAATTAATCAGGTTAGAACTCGTAAGGCTTTCTAACTTCTCGCAGTGGTTGGGAGTTTGTGTATAATGCATGAACAGTTGAACCATGTATGTAATTTGTGTGTGTATGTATGTTTGTGTCATGTCTGCAAGATGATTTGTCACATTTGGCATTTCTCACTCAGCTCAAGGACGGAGTCCCTTATTGCACCGGTCATCCTCCGCTTCCCCACTCAGTGTGCTCATGTGTGGGAAATTGTGTGTATGTATGTAAATGTGACTAGGTGCCTGCTGGTCATGTACTTTGTTTTCATTGATTTATTGGGGTGAAAACATTTGTTTTTGATGTATTTATGCAACTGGTTTTAAGTGTGTGCAGCAGCAACATGTTGCAGGTGGAGACAGTTGGATAACTTTTATAGATTGCAGACATGTGTGTGTTTGTGTGTGTGAGCATGCGTGTGTGCGCTACAAAACATTGGGATAAGATTTTAATGATCCATAGGCAGAGCCGATACATACGTTCAGCTCTACTTAGTAATCCTGATCACAATCACACACTGTTGCCTTGATCTAGTACCAGAATTTAATTCCCGAGGCTTAGCCAACCGATACCTTTGCATGCTGAACTATATATAAACTGTAAGCACAGTTCAGTCTAACATTAGCCATACCTAGTAGGGATGCTGCAAAGGCGTGATATCCAGAAACACATCCAGGGGTCTTGACGTCATCGCCCACCATATTGGAGGACCTGCGTTAGGCCTGAGAACAACTGGTTGTAGTTATTAGGAGATAGAACTGGTCAGATGTTAGTATTTTGTGGTCTGGTTTCTCGTTTAATACATTTTTACTGGTCTTTGGACCTCAGTTTTTCAAGTATGACCATTTCTTGTGATGTTTTCTTAGTTGTGGGATACCAAAGATGTGCATCTAACACACATTTTGACAACTTTTGCAGCTGTTATGAAAAATATAGTTTTTAAATTAAATACCTTACTTGAAAATAGTTGTAAATAGCTTTCTCTTTTATGTTTCTTCTTAAATGAAGTTTGAGGCAATAAGTCTGTTTATTATAAAAGCAGTACATTAGTCATATGAATAGAAATGCTCAAATGAATTTGGATGGTGACTGAAAATGTACAACTTTCAGCTTGATCAGCCATAAAGGCATGGAGTGATCTTTTTCTGATGAGTGAATGCACCATACATTGGTGCTATCCATGTTGACATCAACACTCATGAGTGGACACTGTTACTGAATGGTGGAGACTCAAGCTGATCAATCATTATTCAGTATCAGAGCTTTGTTTAAAATGAAGTCAGAGGAGACACAGACATGTAATAAGCTATTGAAATTGCTGCTAGGACAGTAGCGACAAGTCTGCACTTTATTTAGGCCACAAGGAAGAGGAAGACTTAAAGCAGATATAGTTAAAGAGTACAGCAACATTACTCTACTTTATCCTTTTGAGCTTTCAACTTTCAACTGTTGGCTATGGACCATGCTGGATCTGGAAATGTGTGCAGCAGCTTGTTGTACATTTTAGAAAAGAAGGATCGACATTTTCTGGAAAATACACACGGAGACTGCTGTTAAAGTATTGCTAGGCATCTGTTAGTTGCTAATATAAGATGCTAATGACAAATTGAACTATATAAACTAGCTTCTTGTGTTTGTTCTGAAATAATAGGTACTGGTTTCTCGCACACATGGAGAAACGTTGCCTCTGTTACTAATATAAATTATAAATGAGTATTTACTGCAAGAAGGCTAAAAACAATGTATTTTATGGTGTGCTTATGTACTATATGATAGTTGTATAGTTATATTATAGTTCCTAAATAAAAATCCAAATAGGCTAAAATTGGGATCGGCACATCAAAACAAACTGGTGATCAGAAATCCGTCACAATATTCTGGCAGGTGCATCTCTGCACACATTACATCCTGACGGATGTTTTTTTTTCTTTCTTTTCTGACACTCTCAGAGCATAGTTAAAGGAGGAAAAAACTTTTTTTATGTCTTTTTTAATTGTATAGATTCCACTACTTTACGTGATGGAGTCTGTTGTGGTCTAAAGAAAGATAACCTTTTTGAACACATTACCTCTGCCCTGACAAAAATCTTTAGCTGGTGGTACTGGTGTTCTTCCAAAATAGCCACTGGAACCATCCCAGTCATCCCTGCCATGTACAAGTGAGTGGAGGAAGTGCTTTATAAGTCATCGACCTTATGTTTCTGAGTCTGACTGACGTGCCCTTTAGTGGCGTGCTCTCATACCAACTGCTTCATACCTGCAACAGCAAAAGATGGCCTTGTGTGTCCTTGCACTGGTTTTACTGTGGGTATTTGAGTCCTGTGGACCTACATATATATGCATGGAAAAGCATTTCTTGTTGCCTTGGCTGCATCTGAGAAAGGGCTAAAGAGGTGAGTAATCAAGGCCCTGAATGTTTTTTGTGTTGTGTTAATGCAAGCCCGCTCTCCACTTTACTTTGTATCATGTGCATCTGTGTCAGCAGTTTAAGCGGCACTGTAAGTGTCATTGTTTTAGGAACCGACTTGAGCCACATGCAGAAAACACTCAGGAGAATCTGAATAATTTAACAGGTTATTTTATGAAAAGATGTTGTCCAGTCTGCACCGGTCGAGAATACTCGCCAATAGGTCTTGGAATGAGAACCGCCAGGAGGAGAGTAATGCGGGGAACTGGAAGCAGCCTAAGACAGCAGAGGTAGGTACGAAGGTTGCCTTAGTTTCTTGATCTAGGAGGACGAGGTTTTGGTTCTGCGGCATCTGTGTCAGATGTAGGACGTGGAGTGTGGTGGAGGGTGGACAGGGTTCGCTGGAGGGGTTTGTAGTGGAGGAAGCTTGGTAGCGGCCAACTGGTGAATGAATCCGGTTGATTTACGGCTTGGTTGCGGCTTGTAGTCCTTCAGGTATCACCTGTAGTCTGAGAAACAAGGTAACACTTGGAATAGTCAGCCGGAGGCAGGTCTGGGCAAGGGCCAGGTCGTGTCCGGCATAGTACTGTTGAAGAGGACAAAAACAAGGTTGGACGAGGTCGAAATGAGTACTTAGGTTTTCTATAAGGATACTTGGCTTGAGCTTGTGCCACGGTTGGCTGACACTCACACAATGAGATGCTGGCCGCTTCCTGCTTAAATACTCCAAGAATAATCATTGGGAATGGTGTACACCTGTCTCCTCACACACCACGGTCACCCGCGCCTTCTAGGGGCTAAACACAGACAGTAGCAGGCAGAACAGAAACACTCATACCCAGAACCCCGACAGTAAGTAAATGTGTTATGCAGAGAGAGGCTTTTATTTTCTGTCCATGTGTTTCCGTCCACCTGGTTGTCCTGACAGTGATGGATAGATCGGGCTTCAGAGCGAGAGCCTCATGTGCTGACATCCTTTTGCACATGCGCTCACACACATAACCTATTTATAGCTGTATGAGTGCATGTGTGTAAGGAGGAATATTATATCAGCTTTCTATTTTGGCATGAGAATGGTTCTTGGTGTACCTCAAAGATGTGCCTAAAAAGCTTCTGTTTGCATGCTCATGAGGTCACATTCTGACCAGCATTGTGTGTGTGTCGCCAGGGGACTCAGATCATGTAATGAAAGGTGGAAGGCGGAAAGCGAAAGCATACAAACGATTACTTTCTGCTTGTGTTTTGATCAACATCTACCAGATTTCTGCACATTATCCACCATTCCTAGACCTAAATCCAAAATTGAGTAACTTGGTGGTGTGTGATGCATGAGTGGAGGCCACTATCTCTGAAATGCTAGTGTGTGTGGTGAATCCAGGCTGCCCAAAGGCCGCCCCATGAGCCTCTCTTGGTTTTTTCATCATGAACTTTCCACAAGCTGTTTTTAGGTTGAGAGGCAAATGCATTTGAAGCTGCCAGGACGTTTAACGCTGTGCACATCTTAATGTTGTTGATTTCTCCGCCGAGCCTTGTGTTGCTGCTGTGTCGTGGATAATAGCGGCAGCCAGATGATTAGAATTGGTTCCGTGTAAATTGGCTCTTAAATGAGAAAACTGTCATCATTTAGAGTTACAGCCCATTTCATTCTCTCAACATCTAGTTAGCATTTTGTTTGGTCATTATAGTGTGCGGGCGCTATGTAATTGGATCTATTTGATTTTAACTTTAGCTGATGATAACATGTGACAGCTGCCATTGCTCACTTTCCTGACAAGTTTGTGCTTCCGAAGAGTTTTAGTGGCAATCTGATAAAGTCTATCGCAGAATTCTTCTTACCACTAACTAGTTTATATACAGTGGCTTGCAAAAACGTTTTATTACTCTTTGAATTTTGCTGCGTTACAACCATAAACCTTAATTTATTTTATTGGGAATTTGTGTGATAAATTACCACAAAGTTTGAAACATGAAACATTGTGTCGTTTTTGTTTTGTGGGAGTACTTAAGTTGTGTGTTTTTCGTTCCAGAATATCTTTCTACATGCAAGGGGTATTATCTTCATTTGGACCCTCCAAGCGCCCCTTCTTCTGCCCCTGAACTATCTACAGCTTTAACACTGGCACCTGCCAGACTGACAGCATTTATGGACATCAGTTTTCAAGTTTTGGCACACATGCTCAATTGGATTTAGGATTAACTTTGAGTGGGCCATTGTAACAGTCAAATATGCTTTGATTTAAACCATTCCATTGTAGCTCTGGCTGTATGTCATTGTCATGTTGTAAGGTGAACTTACATCACAGGTTTTTTTTCTAGTTTTGTCCCAAATTAATCTTGACCAGCTTCCATGTCGCTGCTAAAAAAAAAGCATCCCCACAGCAAGATTCTGCCACTAGGAAGTTTTCTTAGTAGAGTTGGTACATTGAGATGCTTGTGTAGCGTCAGCCTTTTGTGCGTTGACCATATTTAAAGCTTGTGTTGTCTATGACATTTATAGTTGTAACAACATGCTGTACAGGACTTCATGCTTGGTTTTCATGCTGTCATTAATACACATTATCATTTTTTTCTGGATTTAAAAAAATAATACTTGCTATAAAAATCAAACTTTGAATATTTAAATTATATTCACCATATACTGCTTTTGCTAGTTTGTATTACCAGACTACATTACTGGTTTCATATTGCACCACACTGGGCTGTTACTGTTGATTAGCCTTGTGTCTATCTGGGCCAAGCTCAGTGCTGTGAGCCCTGGGGAAGAGAAACAGTTTCTTATCCATCAGACCTTGGCAAAAAATAGAGCTTCAGGAAAATGGTTTAGATAAAGGTTGTACAGCACTTAATACACACTTGGCCTCATCAGTCTAAAAGTATTGTCTTCAATGCTTTTGTGAAATGCTGAGCTGCATAAACCATCTATCTTTGAACAGAGAGTTTTTCGACTTTTGTGCTTTCAGCAGCCCAGACATGATGAAATGCATCAAACCTAAGTCAATCAGACATTTCCCAATGAGGCCAATGACTGCAATAAATGTTCATGTAACCTCAGATCTCTCCTGACCAGATTTCCAGGAATAGCTCTGTTGAAGTGAGGAAACATTGATAATAGAAATAACTCTGTGGGGTGATGTTTTGTGCAAGGAGATATGATCTGGTGCTTGAGTTTTTTAGACAGAATGGTGAAAGTGAATTTAATTCAACCAATCTTGAAAAATATAAGCAACTGTCAATTTATTAAAATCTAACTGGTAGGAACAAATAAATGTAATTACTTGACATATTCAGGTAAATAGAGCATGACAGTCTCAGTTACCTATCAGCAGATTATCATCGTATTTAACCTAAACTTTATTGCATTTACACCTATACCAGCTGAACGAAGTTTGAACATTTAAGTTTATCCATCTTAAGCTACAAGAAGCTAGAGTAGAATGAGACTGCAGTTTGTGCTTAATGTTCAGTATATACTTCTCTGTTGACAAATGAATGGTTAAACTAGATACTAAAAGTTAAATATATTTCAAGAATCTACTTGTGAATAAAGATGAGGTTTTACATTCTTCATTGCATTGTGCTGTCTAATGTTATAGGAAGAAGGCCATCTTTTGCAGCCTGACACATTTAATATTTTGAAAATAATCTTTCAAGGCTGACCTTCAGAACCTATATAGGTGTGAAACTGGTGTGGAATACTGACTGCGTTTCATGTCTATAAATAAACAGACACAGAACAGATTACATAGCTTAAAGATGAATTCAATATATCTTACTGTATTCCTGTTTGTTTAGTCTGTTACACTTGCAGGTAGAGCGAGCAGCTCTTCAGAGAGAAGAGGCAGGTTGCACTGCTATATTTATAGCTGCTCTGTTTCCATGCTAAGCTCTCACATGTTCTGCTGCATAGCAGCATATGCTGCATTCACCGCCACCGTGTGTCCTTCAGACTAGGAGCTTTGTGCCCTTCATGACTGCTGCATATCAGCAGATATGGACAACAGGGGAATGAGGAGTGGCAAAATTAAAGAAGATGATGGGGTGACAAGGCAATAGCAAAGTGGAGAGGGGTGATGGGAGGGAGACAGAAAAGTGGAGCAAAGTTGAATAGGACAAAGTCAAGAAGAAGAAGAAAAATCTGATAGAATATGATGATCAGGCATGGGCCAGTATGATATCTTAATAGTTTGATAAAATTAGATTAAAAAAAACATGGTTTCAGAGGATTTACTTAAACTTTAAAACAAAATCTATATGATCTGATATCTTAAATTCAAAATACAATTATTTTCACTACTGCTAAAAAATATACAGAATATTACTATCATTTATACTATACATTTGTTGTTTTACAATGGGCTTTAGCAAAACCTTTTAGTATATTCGCTAACTTCAGTAAACATTCTTCTTGCACCTAATATAACATTGCTCTTTATAGTGCAATACTGACTTTTCTGGTTTATTTTTTGCAGCTTCCAGCCTGAGTCATCTTTTTAGCAAAAAATTTGAGATATTTTGCCCAATGTTGTATGTGGAGATTAAAGGGTGGCTTTTCCCTATTTCTGAGTAATTTTGCTATTTTTTCTTTGACCACTTGGGGGAACTCATACAGCATTCAATTGCATTACCAGATGGCTAGTTGAACCTTAGAATTTGAATTCTACACCCTTAATCCCAATACCTATTTACTATTTAGAATGGCATTTATGGTTTTGAAACAGTAACTTTTTAAAACATTGGTGTACCTTAATTACGGTAACCAACCCAGGTGTTTTAAACTTATTTCATGACTGCCTTCGAAGATTTGACTGCAAAGAATTCATATGCTGACAAAAAAAGCAGGTTTCGGTTGAACTGCTTCTCAACCCCGGTGGGACCAAAAACACCAGATAAAAAACACTTAGGTCTGACAAAAAGGCTAAAAACTAGCAATTGTTTGAGGAGGAGCTTTTTGATAGTGCTTTTAGCGATTTGTTTAAAAGGGTCCCCGTGAGAAATCATCAAACTCTTTACCCTTTTTAAAAAAGTTGAATGTAAAAACAAACACCTGTCATTTTTTTAGGAGGTTTTAGGGAGGTTTCATGGCTAAATTGGACCAGCCTGGTAGCCAGTCTTCATTGATTGCACATTGCACCAGTAAGAGCAGAGTGTGAAGGTTCAATTAGCAGGGTAAGAGCACAGTTTTGCTCAAAATATTGAAATGCACACAACATTATGGGTGACATACCAGAGTTCAAAAGAGGACAAATTGTTGGTGCACGTCTTGCTGGCGCATCTGTGACCAAGACAGCAAGTCTTTGTGATGTATCAAGAGCCACGGTATCCAGGGTAATGTCAGCATACCACCAAGAAGGACGAACCACATCCAACAGGATTAAATGTGGACGCAAGAGGAAGCTGTCTGAAAGGGATGTTCGGGTGCTAACCAAAAAACATTAAAAAAAAAACATAAAACCACGGCTGCCCAAATCACGGCAGAATTAAATGTGCACCTCAACTCTCCTGTTTCCACCAGAACTGTCCGTCGGGAGCTCCACAGGGTCAATATACACAGCCGGGCTGCTATAGCCAAACCTTTGGTCACTCATGCCAATGCCAAACGTCGGTTTCAATGGTGCAGGGAGCGCAAATCTTGGGCTGTGGACAATGTGAAACATGTATTGTTCTCTGATGAGTCCACCTTTACTGTTTTCCCCACATCCGGGAGAGTTACGGTGTGGAGAAGCCCCAAAGAAGCGTACCACCCAGACTGTTGCATGCCCAGAGTGAAGCATGGGGGTGGATCAGTGATGGTTTGGGCTGCCATATCATGGCATTCCCTTGGCCCAATACTTGTGCTAGATGGGCGCGTCACTGCCAAGGACTACCGAACCATTCTTGAGGACCATGTGCATCCAATGGTTCAAACATTGTATCCTGAAGGCGGTGCCGTGTATCAGGATGACAATGCACCAATACACACAGCAAGACTGGTGAAAGATTGGTTTGATGAACATGAAAGTGAAGTTGAACATCTCCCATGGCCTGCACAGTCACCAGATCTAAATATTATTGAGCCACTTTGGGGTGTTTTGGAGGAGCGAGTCAGGAAACGTTTTTCCTCCACCAGTATCACGTAGTGACCTGGCCACTATCTTGAGCCAGAAGACCTGAGAGGTCTGGGTGGTTGATACACTGACAACAAGTCTGTAATGTTTTTTGGTGCTAAGCCATTCAGTGATTTCAGTGATTTATAGACTAAACAAAGTTTTAAAGTCTATTCTCTGAGCTACAGGGAGCCAGTGTAGGGACTTTAGAACCGGGGTGATGTGCTCCACTTTCTTAGTTCTAGTTGAGTGGACGCGGGCAGCGTTCTGGATCAACTGCAGCTGTCTGATCGACTTTTTAGGCAGACCTGTGAAGACACACCGTTGCAGTAATCAATTCTACTAAAGATGAACGCATGAATTAGTTTTTCAAGGTCCTGCTGAGACATTAGTCCTTTAATCCTGGAGATGTTCTTTAGGTGATAGAAGGCCGACCTTGTTACTGTCTTTATGTGCCTCTGAAGGTTCAGGTCTGAGTCCATCACTACACCCAGGTTTCGAGCCTGACTGGTGGTTTCTAGCTGTATTAACTGAAGCTGTGTGCTAACTTTTAAAATGGCCTTTGAAAAAATTATAAAGACAAAGTCCGGATTTTCTCTTATTATGAGTTAATTTCTCTCCCACTTTGATAAGAAAATTCCATTACAGCATTTACCCAGTGCTTGAATGGGTTCATAGTCACGTGGTTACATCGTAACGTATAGCTGTGTGTCGTCTGCATAGTTATGATAACTTACATTGTTGTTTATTAAAATCTGAGTTAGGGGGAGCATGTAGATATTGAATAGAAGGGGCCCTAAGATGGACCCTTGGGGAACACCACATGTGATTTTTGTGGTCTCTGATATAAAGTTACCTACTAACACAAAGAAGTCCCTGTCCTTCAAGTAGGATTTAAATAAAAAGTGAGTGCTGTACCAGAAAGGCCAACCCAGGTTTCCAGGCGCTCTAATAAAATGGAGTGATCAGCAGTGTCGCATGCTGCACTAAGGTCCAACAATACCAGCACTGTGGTTCTTCCACAGTCTGCATTTATACGGATGTCATTGAACACCTTGACAAGAGCAGTCTCTGTACTGTGGTGAGCAGGAAGCCTGACTGGAAGACATCGAAGCGGTTGGTCATTGTTAGGAAGTTGTTTAACTGCTGAAACACAGTTTTTTCAATAATCTTACTGATGAAGGGGAAGTTTAAATCAGATGTTATTACGGGCAAACTTTCTTAAGGAAAGCTGTGGGTAAAAGATCGAGACACCAGGAAGAAGAGCTTAGTTGGTGTACGATTTCTTCTAAGTTTTTGTAGTTTATTTGGTGAAATTGTGAAATTTTGTCGAAATCAGTTCTAGTTGGAGGCAACATTGGTACTGGAGTTGATGTGGATGTGCTGACTGCCCCTCTGATCTTTTGGGTTTTTTCATTGAAGAAGTTGGCAAATTCATTGCAGGCCCTGGTAGAGTGGAGTTCAGATGCTACAGTTACAGGAGCGTTTGTTAACCTGTCGACCGTGGCAAATAATGCACGAGCATTGTTAATGTTTTTGGTGATGATCTCAGAAAAGAAAGATTCCCTTGCATTTTTCAGTTGTAGGTTATATCTGTATAGTCTCTCTTTATAGATAATATAGTGAACCTGGAGTCCAGTCTTTTGCCACCTGGTTTCAGCTTTTCGACACTCCTGTTTTTCACTTCTGACTGGTGGAGCACTTCTCCACAGAAATATTTTCTTCCCAGAAACGACTTTCACTTTAATTGGAGCAAATGAATAAATGACGTCCGAGATTTTAGAACGAAAGCTTTCTACCAGCTGATCTACAGTGTTACAGGGCAAAGTGGAGGTAGAAGAGTAAATCTGGTTAAAGGTTTCAGCAGCACCATCCTTAAAGATGTGTTTTCTTATAATGTCTCTTTGGCAAACTGAGTCATTGCAGATGATGCTTTAAAAAATAACAGAAAAGTGGTCAGATAGGGCAACATCAGTTACAGACACCTTGGAAATGTTTAGACCCTTAGTGATGATCAAGTCCAAAATATCTCCCTGTTTGTGCGTTTGCTGTTTAACATGTTGAGTCAAACCAAAATTTCTAAGAGTGTCATATAGATCTATTGCACTTCTGTCTTCAGGATTGTCCATGTGAATGTTGAAGTCTCCCACAATAATTAAACAGTCATAATCAACACAGATAAAAGCTCATCAAAATCACTGAAAATGTTTGTTTTGGACTTGGGAGGCCTGTAAATATTCAAGAACATGGTTCAGACCGGGCTCTTTACCTGGAGAGTCAAATGTTCAAAAGAGTCAAATTTGCCCAGAAATACTTTTTTACACTCTAATAAATCTTTAAACAAAGTGGCCACCCCTCCACCTTTTCTTTGCTGTCTGCTCTCACAAAGAAAATTGTAGTTTGGAGGCGTCGACTCTATCAGAATGGGAGCTTCATTAAATTATTGTAACCATGTTTTTGTTAAAAACATAACATCATTTAGTTTTTTTGTTTTTTTTTTAGATTAGACAGGGCACACCCTGTACAGGTTACCAGTCCATCAAAGAGCCAGCACAGATAAGTCTAGCATTGGTTCACACTCTCAATCTCACCTAAGGGCATTTAATGGTTTCAAACTTTTTTAAGCATAAATATCTGAAAGGTATGGCTTACATTATTAAATAGTATTCTGAGCTTTTATCATATCATGAATCACTGTTCTGTCCATTATAGGGGAGCTGCAGCTCATTGAAAAAGTAGCCACTGTGCATTTGCTATACAAAATTGTGGGTTCAATTTTAGCTTCCTCCTCAGATATTGATGTGCCTTTGAGCATGGTACTTAACCCCAAGTTGCCAATTGATGGGTTTATAAATTTGCAAATTTGGGTGAATGGGGCTCTAGTGTAAAAGCCCAATGGGCAGCTGTGGCTCAGGTGGTAGGGGTTCGTCCTGTAACCGGTGGGTTGTCAGATTGAACCCCCACTCTGTCCATCTCAGTCGTTGTGTCCTAGGGTAAGACACTTCACCCGACTTGCCTGCTGAGGGCTCGGTGGCGCCTGTGTATGACAGCCTCACTTCTGTCAGTGTGCCCCAGGGGAGCCCTGGCTATATTGTAGCTTACCACTGTCAGCATGTGAATGGGTGAATGACTGATTGTAGTGTAAAGCGCTTTGGGGTCTCTGGGGACTTGATAAAGTGCTATACAAGTTCAGGCCTTGGAAACTGCTAAAAAGGTTCAGTTCTTTTACCATTTTACAGGCATGGCAAAAAGTGGAAACAATACGGCACATCTAACCTACCAACATCAAACCTACCAAGACATGGTCATCCACCTAAACTGATAGGCTGGGCAAGGAGTGATTTTGTCAGGGGAGCAACGAACCCGAGTTTAGGTGGGAGAATCTGTAGACAGAACAACTGGAAGCAAGGACAATTTCTGTTTCTTCAAAGTAAGACGATCCTGGACCCAAATCATAACCCATGTGGCTTCTTATGCACAAGGCTTCTTGCTCTCAGTGAAGCGGTCCCAGTGGAAATAAAGGGGAAATAGTCACCTAGGCAAAAATGTTGAATGGCTCAATGCATAAGGTGAAAAACGTGTAAAATTCCTTTATTTTACATAGCAATACCAGTATAAAATATTCTGACCATCACGTCGCAACAAAGCTAAGACTTCATCACAGTTCTTGTCTGTTGTGGCATATGCTCCTGTTTTGTGTTACATAACAAGCTGAAAAATACAACTATCGTCCACAAATCAGTAAAGTCTGTAAATGTAAGTGGCACACAAATGGCAAGTGGCCTGCTATTCTATAGCACTTTCTCAAGTCAGAGAAAACCAAAGCACTTTACACTACAATCAGTCATCCACCCATTCATCCACCCATTCACACACTGACAGTGGTAAGCTACATTGTAGCCACAGGTGCCCTGAGGCAGTGTAAGGATTATGATTACTGATTCATTAATATTTATCAAAAATTATAATTAAAAATCATAATTGTGGAAAATAATTTCTTAATCAAAATCATTACTTACGAATAGAAATCAGAGATGTCCTCTGGTGTTGTGATTATGGGCTCAAAGCTCTTAATAATTACAATTAGTTATTTATCATTAATGATTGATAATTTCACTGTTTATTCAACCGCTTCACCGAAGGTGGGGGAACTTTGACCTTATTTTGACAAATAAATCACTTGCATGAAATAAACACAAATGCTTCTCTTAATTATATATCTGATGATTTATTGAAGTCATATAATTACCACCATTCTGATCCAAAAGCCTTCACCTACATAAAGGGGATAAAAATTGTCTAACAATAATAATGAAAGAAAATATATGCACACTGAGTGTCTATGAAGATCAAACCAGCAGTTTTATGAACAAAATGTAGAATTTGGGTTCATTTGGAAAGTGGACCCTTCCTGGTGTGCTGATGTCTTGATAGCGGCGATCAGCTGGTAAACGGTGGGCCTTAGCCACTAGCAGCTGATTGCCCCGATTCTCGAACAAAGAGTCATAAAACTCTGAGACGGGAATTCAGTGGAAAACTCCAGTAATAAAACTGAGACATAGGAGAGGTCAGACGAGGCCCAGAACGCAGTTGCTTTGAATGGAAAACTTTTAAAGTCCAACTTCTAACTCCCGGCTGTTTGGGATCAGCCGGACAAAAACATGAACACGCACCTTGCACAGCAAATTAAAACAGCTCAGCATAAAACACTTCAGTCGGTATTCCATGCTACAGGTTGATACCATGAATTAACTACTGGTGATTCAATATCACCTTAACTATGGCTCATCCTGCCCAGACTTCTAAATGTACCTATCTGATCTAATATATAAAAAAAGAACAAAATTACTTTGACAAAAAGGGGGGATCATGCGTCCGTGATCAACTCAAAAAAAAGAAAAAAAAAACGGTAAACTTCTCATCTGTCCAGGAGGGGAAAATATGAAGAACCGTTTAGTTGACTGAATCAACAAGGAGGAAGACTCATCTCCTTGGAAATAAAATTTCTGTTGTTTTTCACCTGTGCCGGGTGTCGGCGTGGTCTTCGATCAATTGAATCTTCTGACCTTCTTGTATCGGACAGAATTCCAGCTTTCAAGGTTTCCGGGAATGGCCGTGTGGAGGAAAAGTTCGCCTGCGAGCTTTTCTCTCTCCAGATATGCACCTCCGTTGCGCCGTCCCATGATACATGCTGGAAATGGCAATGATTTTCCACAGGTTTTATAATCCCGGGTGACATCAGAGATGCAACATCTGTTGAGCTGCGCGTGTTGACCTGCCCGACCAAAATGGATGACCCCAACAGGCAGCCTGACAGAAGTGAGGCTGCAATACAATTGGTGCGACTGTGCTCTCTGACCACCAGCAGGAGGCAAGGCGGGTGAAGTGTCTTGCCCGAAAACACAATGAATGAAACAGACACAATGGAAATTCGAACCAGCAACGCACCGGTTACAGGACAAACTCCTACCTACCCCAGGCACACGGCTGGAGTGAGCATTTCTGTTTGCATTCTGTTCATCAAGGGATTCTCGACAGTTCAGTACGTGCAGTTTAGGTTATAGCTGCTGTGTTTTTATGTGTTTCTATGTGCCCTGTACACTAACTTTCACAAACTGACCTTTGAAGTTGAAAAACAAAACAGATTTTACCCTTTAATAAAGTCACATGGATTACAGGTTAACAGGGGAACTATTTAACTGCTAATTTGATTACCTTTTCAGTTCAGGCAAAAATCTAAATCAAGTAACTAGCATAAAATATGTTTTAATTCATGGGAAAATTAAGGGGGCCACAGGGAAAATATCTTAAAATGTAAATCAAACCGCTCAATTAAATTTGGGGGGGAAAATAGGGTTTTTTTCAAGGGTTGGGCTTCACAAACGGAGCATGATAACTATGAAGTGAAAAAGCCTGCTGGGGGGGATTTGGGTTTTATGTTTCAAAGGGTAGAGAGAAGGAAATTGCTTGTTGTTCATCTCATTTGTTTCCCATTGACCCCCTGAAAGTGGGAAAAAAAAAAAATGAGATGAAGAGGGGGAAAAAATTGTGAAAGACAGGAAACCTCTTTTTTGCATGGGTTGCTTTGTGGGGTTTCGTGTATACCAAGCTCTTTTGTAAAAATTTCTGGCAGTTTAAGGCTCAAAAAAACTTTAAAAAGAAAAGAAACATTTTCAATTACAATGACTGTACAGTCAAGAAATACTTTAGAATTTTACTGACAACAAACTCTAGAGAACCACAGTGAAAGCCTAAAAAAAAAAACATAAAACAGGGGGTGAACCTTCCCGGGAACTGTTATAATCAGTTTAGATAAAGGGTTTTGAACAAAAAAGTAAATTCCCTGTAAATTTGAATATCCCCGAATTAAATTCTATTGAGAATCCATGACACTACATTAAAAAAGTAAAAGGTTTTATTTGGGGCCTACCCCCCAATTTAAAAGTGTTTAAGGTTTTTTTTACAAATTTTTTTATTATCTACATGTAAAAAAAGCCGGTAAGACCCTGAAAAAAAATTGCAAACTGTACGGTGACAAATTCAACATTAGTGGCTCATCATGACTGTCTTTTGTTATACTGTCACACTGTAAAAAGGGAAAAAAAAAATGTAAATATTTACACCTTTACCAAAAAACACAATTTTTTTAATTTGCAGATTTTTAAAAAAGGGGTAAATGGGGTCAAATTTGTATAAATGCATATAAACTCCCTTAGGGTTTTAGCGGGCAGGAACTGGAAGCCATAGTGGGAGACCATGAAATTTTTTTTGTTTGGGTTTTTTTTTGCGGGTTTTTTTCCCCTTTTTTGTTTTCTCACATTAAGTTTTTTAATCATGCTTTGGTTTTTTCTTTTTTTTTGGGCATGCTTTTAGTTTTTTTTCTTCTAGTTTTTTGTTTTGTGGGAAATTAGGTTTTTGGGGTCTGGTTTTTGCTTTAGATCATGTTTTTCAGTTAGTTTTTTTTAGTTTGGATCCTTGAATTTTTTGTTTTGCTCCCGTCACGTTTTTTGTTTTGTCCTGTCGTCCAAATTTAAAATTTATTCGGTTCCCCCTGCACAAACATTTTTACTCTCCCTTTTCACCTTTTTCTTGCTTTCCCTATATACACCTCTTTTCTGTTCATTCCTCCCGGGGAAAAATTTTGGATCTGTCACCTGTGTTCAGCCCTTTTAAAGCTGGTTCAGCCAAACCCCTTTTTCCCCCTCCTTTTTTTGCCCCCCACCTTTTCCCAAAAAATTTAAATTTTCATTTAAATTTAAAACCCTTTCACTTACCATCATCTGCCCGCTGTCTGCATTCCGGAGTCCTCCGTTTTCACCGCAAATGAAAAATATCTGTCCTTTTTCACGCCAAATTCCTTTCCCCCTTCCCCCCTTTTTTCCACCCACAAAATTTTCCCTTAAAAACACCCCTTTTTGGACAGTGGAGAATTTTTTTACAAAATCCCCTTAGGAAATATTTGGTACCCAGAAAAAAATTTCCGGAAACCTACTCTCCCCTCTTTCCCGTCCCCCTTCTGCCTTTGACACTGCTTCTGTTGCAGTTTCATTCCCCTCCTTTCCTGGCAAAATGGCTGCTGACTGTGGGAGACACACACATTTCATCATACACGCTGACCACCACGCTGCCCCTACATTTATGCAGCCACAGTCTGAATCATTCAGAACACAATCTAAACACACAAATGCTAAGTCATACAAGTAATTTTCTTTTTCAGGCATTGGACAAACTTACTGTCAGTTTAAGTTTCTGTGTTTTCTGTGTAAACCATAAGTTTTTTTTAAGCTGCAACAATATTTTGGTTATCCTTAAATTCTTAAGCATCTATTTGCATACATTTAAATATGCTACAAATTGAAATGTTATTTACCTCTGAATAGTATGTTTTATTATCCTTTAACTTTGTTGTCATTCCATGCAGCCACTTGCTTCCATTGGAGGTATGTACTTTCACCGTAGTCTAGCTGAAATAATGATTGGTGTTTGCTTGCATCGTGACATTTTATTCTTACTTTGCAAGATTAAAATGCAGTGTGTTTCATTGTGTTACATTGTTTTATTGTATTGCTGTGAACATTGCACAATATTTTTTTCTGTTGCAGCCAGAGGTTGCGCTAGACTTTTTCATTGTCAGTCATTTTGACAGTGTTTTAGATCACCAAACAAATTTAAATATTAGTCAAAGAAACACAAGAAGACAAAAAATGCAGTTTTTAAATGAAGGTTTTTATTATTAAGAGAGAAAATAAATCCAAACATACCTAGCCCTGTGTGAAAACAGAATTTTCCCCTAAACCTAATAACTGGTTGGGCTACCATTAGCAGCAATAACTGCAATCCAGCATTTGTGATAACTTGCAGTGAGTCTTTTAAAGAGCTGTGGAGAAGGTTTGGCCACATTGAGCCACAATGGAGGGTTTTCGAGCCTGAACAGCCTTTTTAAGGTCATGCCTCAGCACCCAAAAATGATTCAGGTCAGGACTTTGACTAGGCCATGCCAGAGTCTTCATTTTGTTTTTATTCAGCCATTCACAGGTGGACTTGAGGGTGTGTTTTAGATCATTGTCTTGCTACAGTTTATTTCAGCTTGAGGTCACGAACAAATGGCTGGACATCCTCCTTCAGGATTTTTTTGTGAACAGCAGAATCTATGGTTCCATTTATCATAGCAAGTCTTCCAGGTTCTAAAGCAGCAAAACAACCCCAGACTGTCACACTACCACCACCATATTTTACTTTTGGTTGGATGTTCTTTTTTTGAAATGCTGTTACTTTTACTCCAGATTTAATGGGACACACACCTTCCAAACATTTTAACTTTTGTCTCATGAGTCCACAGAGGATATTCCAAAAATTTTGGGGATCATCAAGATATTTTCTTGGCAAGCATTAATGTTCTTTTTGCTCAGCAGTGGTTTTCGTCTTAGAGCTCTGCCATGTATGGCATTTTTGCCCAGTCTATTTTTAATGGTTAAGACATGAACACTGACCTTAACTGAGGCCGTAAGGTCTGCAGTTCTTTGGATGTTGTTGTGGGGTCTTTTGTGACCTCTTGGATGAGTCGTCTTGGCCGGCCACTCCTGGGAAGGTTCACCACTGTTCTATGTTTTCCCCATTTGTTGATAATGGCTCTCACTGCTGTTTGCTGCAGTCCCAAAGCTTTAGAAATTGCTTTTTCCATACCACTTCATCCATAGTGGGTCGCGGGAAAGCTGGTGCCTATCTCCAGCAGTCTATGGGCGGGAGGCAGGGTACACGTTGGACAGGCTTTTGAGAATCTTTTGGTCTTAATTCATTTTGTCAGGAAGGTCCTATTTAAGCAATTTCTTGATTGAGAACAGGTGTGGCAGTCATCAGGCTTGGGTGTGGTTAGAGAAACTGAACACTTTTTTCCACACAGGGCCATGTAGGTTTGGATTTGTTTTCTCCCTCAATAATAAAAACCTTCATTTAAAGACTGCATTTTTTGTTTATGTGTGTTTCTTTGACTAATAGTTAAATTAGTTTGATGACCTTGTTGGGACCCCAGCCATGGATGAACATGAATTGAAACATGTAGAGTGGATGAACAACCTCTGAGCTGCACATAAACAAAGGCCAGTATGAATCTCTGCACCTATCAACATCACGCTAACCTATTCCTAATACAGCCCAGGAAGAGGAACACTTTAACAGACTGAATTATTAATTATTATTAATAAAATATTAAAACATTATTATTAAATAGTATATTCATAATAATAATCACAACAATCTGAAACTCTTGAGTGTGACAAACATGCAAAGAAAAAATAAATCAGAAAAGGGGCAGATTTTAGGTTTAGGAAAATGGCTGCCAGTCACTTCCATTCAAAGGGCTTGTGACTGTTCACTGGGTAGTAAGATCTTTGAGAGGCCAGGTGATAACAGTGTTTCTTCTTCATGCAAAACATAAAAAAAAATGACAGCGATCACGTTGATTTGGCTCCTCCATTGCTTAATGGTCAAGAATGTTGGTATCTGTCCAGTTGTGGTGTCTTTTATCCACGTAAGCCAGATCAAATCTGTTATGTGTTTGACTCCAGAGCGACACATCTTGGCATCTCATTGAATGTTGTGCTATTGACAGGAACAGATATGAGCAACAGCTTGATGGTTGTACTAATGAGGTTTAGGTTTGGACAAGTAGCCTTCAAGACGGACATCGAGCATCTGTTCCACTGCTTCCTCACTAAGGAGGATTATAGAGATTTTCTCATATTTTTCAAACAACAAGAACTTACATTGCAACCCCTTTCTCTTCTGCTCAATGTGAAGAAATACACATTTTCGCAGATGCCTCCACAAAGGATGTTGCAGCTGTAGCCTTTGGTTGGTTGATGCAGAGGGGAAATGTCACGTTGGTTTCATCATGGCCTCAACATCTGACTTCTCGCCTTAACAGACGAATGTGTAAAAACTTCCACAAACAAGGTGACAGCTGCAGCAAACTTTCTGTCTCCTCACATACTAGCTCTTAGTACATTCACAGGTGCATTTGCTGACATCCCCTTAGCCCCGCCCACTTATAACTGGAAGTCACCTGTTACACTGGTGGATCTCCTACTTTTACACGCTCACTTATACAAGCTTCCAGCAGTGTCTGATCACATAGAACAGGGTGATGTTGGATACCACTGGGAACGGTTACTTTTGACTAGACTCTGTGGGTGTGGTGGCAAGGCAAACTATTATATTTGCATACGTCTGCCTCTAAATTACACTTACTTTCTTTTATTTACTCCAAACTGAATATGGTTCATCTTTGTCAAGCCCCAAACAGCTATTTTGGATTACATTGGAATTTGGATCAACAGCGTGCCCCCTAGGAAATTTCAAACGCTTTATCTAGCCCATACATCATAGGATCCACACCAAATTTTGCAGATGTTATGGCTGATTCATCTTCTTTGACAGTTTCCAAAAGTTTCAAACTTCCTCTGATAACATAATAATTTTAGATGACATTTTCAAAGCACGACAGGAAGTCTTCAATAATCCTTTGCCACCTAGCAAGAAGCAAGCACAGCTTTTCCATCAGGAAGGTTCCAGTCAAATTTTGAACATTTTTAACCAGAGCAAGTCTCGGCACAAGGTAATCTAAAAGCTTGCTCACAGTACCACTAAGTGTAAATAAGCGTAATCGAGTGGCAGGCTTGTCGGTGGTGTGGAGGCGATGCAAGGGGATGCAAGGCTCCCACAGTCACTCAAAATATATTTAACACAGTCCTTACTCAGCGCTTGTACAGAGGCGAGAGACAGTTTCCCCCACGAAACCAAGACATCAAAACAACAACAACAAAAAAATAAAAATAAATACATAAAACATAAAGGGGCTCCACTTGACCCCCTCTGGCACAGCGAGCGGGGAGGCATGAGGGAAAAAAATAAAGCAAAACTGGGTCCACTCGATCCCTCTGGGATGGCGGGGAGAAGTAAAAAAATAAATAAAATAAAATGAAAAGCATAGCCGGGGTCCACTTGCCCCCTCTGGGACAGGGGGGAAGAGGTAAAAATAAACAAATATCTACTAAAATAATATAAATAAATATCTAATCCACCTAATTGTCCAGGGTGTGACAGGTTGTAATACACCTTTTTCAAGATCTGTTGTTTTCTCATCTCTTTTTCTTACATACACTGCTTAAGTAATGACAAAAGCAACTCAGACGATATACATTTTATTCACTCAATCACAAGATAGCATACATGAGAAGGTTTACTCACTTTAATAAGAATGGTCTCCAATAAAATAGTTACAGAATACGATAAACCTCACAAGTGTTTGCATACATCTCTAGAATCGCTGCATAAATTCTAGATGAAGATTTAAGTTCATACAAGACTGTCTCCAATATTATTTTCACACACGGATCCTCTGCTTTTTAGGCTTCATAGTGTCAGCAGATTCTGGATAGTGGGAATGAGCTGCGCAGTTTCGTAGCATGATGGGGGTCATAGTGGAGTTGATAATAATCCTCATCCACAGCATCCAGGCATCTGTGTCGATTTTGGCTGCAGATAAAGTAACGCGATTCTCACTGTACTTTTGAGTGCGAAAGACATCCATCCATCGACTTCATCCCGCTCCTGCGAAGTTTGTGGAAGTTGTGAGTTGCCGGAAGCCTCGGTTATGTAACAAAAACACACAGTTGCAGTTTTTAAGGCATACAAAGGCCCCATGTGCAGGCCCATTTGTACAAAATGTAGTAAGTTCTTTCAAAAATAAAGCTTAGTTTTTTTTGTTTTTTTTGTTTCTCCTGAGAGTATAAAGTCCACGAACTCCCCCCTCCCAGTATCGACTGTCAGTTAACTTTGCAAAATGCCAGAAATCTCGGACTCTGTGGACACAAAAATATCTGTCCTCGTTTGTTGCCATGTCTCAACAGAAGGGCAGCGTGAGGACAAACAGGAGGTGATGGAGAGATTCGGTACTTATCCATCGTAGTTTTGATCTTCTTCTGGTAGCCCATGATGAGAAAGACCGTCTGTTGCCAGCGATGCCCAGGGTAGATATTATGCCATAAACCATGGGGAGGAAGATCTTGTTGAAGTTGCTGCTGAGTGCTCGAACAAATGGCTCATGAACGTTTAGGTCAAAGTCTGCAGAGCCATCGGTGGTGGTTGGTGGTGTCAGTGCTGTTGTAAAAAAATATACGCTCATACGCAATCTCCTGCTAAAATAGAAAAGGGCAACGTTTTAGTTTTTAGTTTTAAAGTTCTTAAAAGCCAGAAAAAAAATCATTTATAAACTAGGGTTTCTAGTCAAGTCAAGTCAAGTTTATTTATAAACTTGTTGGCATTGTAGTGGGGCTTCGGCGCTCGTGCGCTACGTGGAAGCCACCCTGGTGCAGTGTGCTGAGCAGCAGCACATCCCTGCCCTTCTTGGGCAAGTATTAGATGAGCGTGAAGGTGCAGGCCATCATACAAATAATAATAATAATACAAATGGACAAATACAAATAAAGTTCCTATGCATATCGAGCTACGGATAAGCATACTTTTCCTCATGGCAGCACACAGACAGATCGCGAGGATGCGCTTGACAGAGGAGCAGGGGATCGACTCGCCGAGGAGCGAGGAGACCGCAGATAGGAATGTCAACAGGACACTGTAATCAGCCGGGGTTATGTGTTGTCACAGTGCAGAGAGGACATTCTGTGCCAGTAGCTTGTTGTCCCCGTGAAACCTCTCGGCCCAGTACATGTCCAACCAGGAGCCTATGTCCATGTGCATGTTGTTCCTTTCGATAATGCAAGCAAGACCGTCTACTATGGCCTCTACCAGATTGAAGTGGTTCATCACATCCCGGGTGAAGAATTGGGGGTGATGAGGGTTCTTTTCATACTGGTGCTTAAACCTGAAATTTGCCATGGCCGATGTTATCTCCTGCATGGTGTGGTGACTGTATGACACTTAGTGTCCCTTGTTTGCCTCCTGTCCGTGCGTAACATAGAGCTCGCTTCTTTTCACGTTCGTCGGCAGCTCGTTTTTCAATGTACATGGCTATGATGCCCAAGTACGTGGACGCCTCCATGACGCTGGTCTTTGAGGAATCGTGGCAAACGAGGTTTCTCGTGTAGTATCGGTCGGAGAGCAGGTCAAGTTTTTCTTTTCCCGCGCTGGTCCCTTGCGCAAGTGCTCTCGCCACCAGAGTTCCGATCATTGTCACAAACATGCTGTGGGACAGGAGTGCCCTGTGATGTTCCCTCAGGGGCAACTGCTGCGCCAAGGCCTCCTTGCATTCGGAGGTCCAAAGGTTGGCCTGAGTGGACGAGCATAGCGCGTTAACCAGTTTCCACGTAAAGTGTCTGGTAGCAGGAGCGCCGACCTTGGCGTTCTTGGTACTCACGTGCCATAGGATGTCACGTGCGACTGCGGTCATTGGGCTCGGTTTCTGAACATATTGGTCTGACTTAGGAATGAGCTGGGTGCCTTTCACATGGGTTTGTCTCACTGGTACTTTGCCACCGGGCTTTCCGGAGCTGGAGTCGAGATGTTCCGAATCTGACAGAGGGGAGGTCTTTCCACAGCTCTGCTCCTGGCCTAGGCCAGCGAGTGTTCCAGACACCTTGTTCTGCATCTGCCACTCAGCTCAAGCTGTGTCTGTTCTGGAGCAGACACTCTTGTTCTGCGGACGGAAGACATGCTCTTCCCCGACCAAGATGTGCATGCAACGAGTAGCATTAATACGAGACTGTAAAAATCGGGGCAGAGGACCCAAAATTTCAGCCTAAGACACAAAGCAGAGTTAAAGATTTATTCAGAGCAAGGAGGTCGGACCACAGGAGATCACCATCCAGGGGCCAGGAACCACTGAGGACAGAGAGGCAGGTTAGCAGCTTGAAGAAGTCCCAACAAAACGTGAGTCCAAAAAAAGACCACTAACCTTCTCAGAATCCAAACAGAGCAGGGGACCCAGTAATGGGCCTTGAGCAAGGAGATGGTTCAGCAGGAGCCGGCCTGGACTGACCGTGCAGTAAACACCGCTTGCAGGTGTCGGACTGCCGACAGAGGGATAATCCGAAACTCGGTGGTCAAGGGGCAGAAACAGTCAAAACCCAGTGAGGCAGGCATCTTGACAGTGGGTGACGCAAGGTGGAGCAGATGAGTTTGATTGCTGGTAGGGAGAGCAGATGAGGAAAACAGCATGCAGATGGGCCAGAATTCAACAGAGACCTTGGATGATCATATGATTACCACAGTGTAGGAGGAAGTGCGGCGTCCAAGAGCACTCCTTTTGGTTGTTGTTATTTTTTGTTTTCTCTCTCTGCTCGTTTAGGGTTCCTGAGAGTTCATACAAATTGGCTTTATTTTTTATTTATTAAAAAAAATGCTTCTTCTGTGTCACCAACACTTGACTTGACTTGACATGACCTGTAGCATTGGTTGTCTGAAGAGCACCGACACACAACAGCGAGAAACTATATAAAGAAGAGTACATTGTGGTCGTGATCTCTCATTAGGCAGATGTGGGTGTGACATGGAAGAGACCCCTTGTTCACCCTATACAGTCGTGATTATAAAGGGAAAGGCACTCGGTAGCACACTGTGATATCTAAGCGAGTCTTCATTGAACGTACAGCATCCAAATAAGAAACAAGACGGTCATGGAAGAGTTGGAAAACCAAGGGAAGACGGGGCAACCCGAATCCGGACCAAAGGAGAGGAGAGGAGAGGAGAAGCCTCGCAGAAGAACGAGATAGTCGCAAACAACTCTGCAAAGCAAGAGAGAACAGGGCACCCCCTAATCTGGCCTAACGTGACATTCAGAAGAAATTACATTGAGAAGCCCATGATCCAGACCAGGTGTGAGACGGTCGTGGAGAATTTGGACAAAAGAGAGAGAAAAGAGAAAGACTGGGAGCCAACAATCTACCCCAATATCAAGATGGTCGATACATACTTACAGGAATCGACCCATACTTTGACCACCTTATGAGTAGCCAAATTAAATGGATGACATAGACGAATGGAGGCAGGATCATACCACCCGGTGACATTTCTTATTTTGCTGCAGAAGCCATGAGACTGGGGATTCCTAGAAGATGTGAGGAGTCTGGGCAGGTGGTCTTTGGGCGACTTTCGCGCCTCCTGGCTGCCTGTAGTTCGCCATGGCAGAGGCTGGAGACTGTTAATCAGCGGTGGTACTGGCTGGAGGTGTGGGGGGAGGTTTCCCCACAGAGTCCTCTGACGCCTGGCTTGTTGTGGAGGGAGCGACAGAGGGTCGTCGAGGAGATCGGATTGCCTGGATTAGGAGTATTAAAACTCCACTTACCTCATCCACCTGCTTCCTGGAAGTCCCTCTTGCACATTGGTCCTACCTCCAAACTCCGTTATATGACAACACCATTTGTATAAGAGCGTGCTCTTGGAGGGCCAGGGATCTGCGATCGAGCCTCGCAGTATTCATTATATCTCTTTTCTGTTGCACTGTTGTTTTGTTTGAGTCGGTCACGGACCATGACAACATTACAATTGTCCGATGAGCATCAGGCACAGACGTGAGTGTGGGGCCTGTTGTGATTATGAAAATATTATTTAATATTTCATATTAATACTTCAATATTTTGGGGCTGCACAGTGGCGTAGTTAGTAGCACTGTTGCCTTGCGGCAAGAAGGTCCTGGGTTCAATTCCCGGCTGGGGGTCTTTCTGCATGGAGTTTGCATGTTCTCCCTATGCATGCGGTTCTCACCGGGCACTCCGGCTTCCTCACACAGTCCAAAGATATGCCTGTTAGGTTAATTGGTCTCTCTAAATTGCCCTTAGGTGTGTGAATGAGTGTTTGCATGGCTGTTTGTGTGTTGCCCTGCGATGGACTGGCGACCTGTCCAGGGTGTACCCCGCCTCTCGCCCGTAGACTGCTGGAGATAGGCACCAGCTTCCCCGCGACCCACTATAAAATAAGTGGTAGAAAATGATTGACTGACTTTAATATTTTTTTAAATAATATTTTGGTGTGTTAAAGGTGATGGGAAAAATTTATAAAAAATTATCCTTGTTTAGTTTAAACAAGGTTTATGTTTTACTGTGGTGAAGATGATTCCTGTGATTGGTTTTAGTGTTAAAAAGGTTTGTGGAAAGTTAAAGAATGTGGTCTGGAGTGGATCACTCTCTGGACATGACATGCTCATACCATATATGGGAATGACTACTTTTTAGGTTGAAATCTCTGTAAGAATTGGCTGAATCAATTCCCGCTTTTTGCTTGTTGGAATGTGAGTTGTATCATTAACCAGACTAAACAGAAAATAGGGGAGCCAATCATTGAGTATAGACTGAATGAAAGAAGTGTTTAAAAGTAATAGTGGACTGCAACTTGATAATACTGATGACAGTCTCTATAAACAACAGTTAAAAAATGCCCTCCAGGCAGATGCTTTACCTGAGATTCGTAACTGGGTCTCAAAACATAATATTGATCTACCCACCTGCTCGCTTAGCAGTTGGCAGAACTGGGCAATGCATGCTGAATAGGTGGTCAGTGGAAAGAAAACACAACCCCCTACTGATATCTTCTGTGCGGAAGATGACATATTTTATGTAGGACCAGTAAGAACGGGGAGGGTTAGAATGAGAGGAATTTTCAGAGGAAGAGGAGGCCTTAGGGGGCATGGACGGAGGCAAATGAAAGGGAGAGATGATGGAAGAGATGATGTATGCTGGGTTTGTAGACAGCATGGTCATTGGGCTAGAATCTGTCAAACTGGATGACCCAGTCAACAATTACTGGATAAGGGAGAACAGAATGTTGTTAAGAAGGCAAAGGGGAAGTTGATGAGAAAGAGGAGATGATAGATATTGCAGCATCATACATGGATAATCTGAGATCCTCTCAGAGTACAAAAGTATATGTCAGTCTACATGAAATATTGATAACTTCACCTACTGGATTGTTTATTTATCTTACTGGATATGTAAAACAACTGACTAATATAATGAAGTTTTTCAACAGGTGATGATCATCCAGGAGGAATGCAGTGTTCCTGGGAAATGCAGCTCATTTATTAACAATAATTTTTTCTTCAACAGGTGGAAGCTGGAGAACATTACACTGTCGGGAAGTTTTGTTAACTAATCATTGGTTGGATCCATGAAACATTATGTGCACAGACCAAATGACCAAGGTTCTGACTGACTTATGAACCTCACTGACCTGACAATGATAACCTGACACTTCTCCAGACTGAACGGACCCAAAAGACAACACCTTCAAGGTGGACCCCACAAACACCACCTTATTGATCCTTGGTGGATAAAAAAGAATTGAAGCATTCAAAACAGACCTAGTGGAAACAAAAGGGGTTATGAGAAAACAATGTGCATTTTAAGAATATAAAAAGAAAATTATATGTGAATTTTAGTAAATGAAATTGTTCTGATAGAGAAGTAACTAAGTAAATTTATTTGTACAGCACATTGCAGGCAGGGCAATTCAAAGTGCTTTACATTATAAAAATACAAAATCCTAAAAACCATCAAGTGGATATTGATGACAGCCATGAGGAAAAAGTTGGCAGTGTGTGAATGTGTGTGAACGGGAATGATTGATTTAATTAAAGAGCGTCTTTGAGGGACTTTTAAAAGTGCTAATACAGGTCTGATGTTCTTATGATCATTGCCAAACCTTTACCTCAATAAGGTTTCTGGAAATTTTCCAAAATCATATAAAGATAGTAAAGGTTCTACCTGTTTTGAAATACTGATAAACACAAGAAAGCTAATAGACCTTTCTTCAATTTTTCGAAATTCTTTTACTTGTACTCATACTCGTACTGCTACTCGTCGTCTTCCGCTTATCCGGAACCGGGTCGCGGGGGCAGCAGACTAAGCAGAGACACCCAGACGTCCCTCTCCCCAGACACCTCCTCCAGCTCCTCTGGGGGGAGCCCAAGGCGTTCCCAGGCCAGCCGAGAGACATAGTCCCTCCAGCGTGTCCTGGGCCATCCCCTGGGCCTCCTCCCGGTGGGACGTGCCTGGAACACCTCCCGAGGAAGGCGTCCAGGAGGCATCTGGTATACATGCCCGAGCCACCTCAACTGGCTCCTCTCGATGTGGAGGAGCAGCGGCTCTACTCCGAGCCCCTCCCGAATGGCCGAGCTCCTCACCCTATCTCTAAGGGAGCTCGCGGCCACCGTACGGAGGAAGCTCATTTCAGCCGCTTGTATCCGGGATCTCGTTCTTTCGATATTGACCCAAAGTTCATGGCCATAGGTGAGGGTAGGAACGTAGACCGACCGGTAAATAGAGAGCTTCGCTTTTCGGCTCAGCTCTCTCTTCACCACAACGGACCGGCACAGCGCCCCCATTACTGCGGCAGCCGCACCGATCCGTCTGTCGATCTCTCGCTCCATTCTTCCCTCACTCGTGAACAAGACCCCGAGATACTTGAACTCCTCCACTTGAGGCAGGAATTCCATTCCAACCTGAAGAGGACAAGCCACCCTTTTCCGGTTGAGTACCATGGCTTCTGACTTGGAGGAGGTGATCTTCATCCCAGTCGCTTCAAACTCGGCTGCGAACCGTCCAAGCGCATGCTGTAGTTCTTGGCTAGAGGGGGCCAGCAGGACAACGTCATCTGCAAAAAGAAGAGACGAAATCCACTGGTCCCCAAACCAGACCCCCTCCGGCCCTTGGCTAAGTCTCGAAATCCTGTCCATAAAAGTTATGAACAGGACCGGTGACAAAGGGCAGCCCTGCCGGAGTCCAACATGCACCGGGAACAGGTCCGACTTAGATCCGGCAATGCGGACCAAACTCTTGCTCCGCTCGTACAGAGACCGGATGGCCCCTAATAAAGGGCCCCCGATTCCATACTCCTGGAGCACCCCCCACAAGGCATCACGAGGGACACAGTCGAATGCCTTCTCCAGGTCCACAAAACACATGTGAACTGGTTGGGCAAACTTCCGCTAGCCCTCAAGTACCCTGTAGAGGGTATAGAGGTGGTCCAGTGTTCCACGGCTGGGACGAAAACCACACTGCTCCTCCTGAAGCTGAGGTTCGACTATCGGCCGGACTCTCCTCTCCAATACCCTGGCGTAGGCCTTACCAGGGAGGCTGAGGATTGTGATCCCCCTGTAGTGGGAACACACCCTCCGGGGGACCACCACCCGGTCTGCCAGTCCAGAGGCACTGTCCCCGACCGCCAAGCAATGTTGAAGAGGCGTGTCAACCATGACAGCCCCACAACATCCAGAGATTTGAGGTACTCAGGGCGGATCTCATCCACCCCCGAAGCCTTGCCACCGCAGAGCTTTTTAACCACCTCGGTGACTTCAGCCTGGGTGATGAAAGAGTCTAACCCTGAGTCCCCAGCCTCTGCTTCCACCAGGAAATGCATGATGGCAGGATTGAGGAGATCCTCGAAGTACTCCTTCCACCGCCCGATAATGTCCCCAGTTGAGGTCAGCAGCCTCCCACCCCCACTATAAACAGTGTTGGCGAAGCACTGCTTTCCCCTCCTGAGGCGCCGGACAGTTTGCCAGAATCGCTTCGAGGTCGACCGGTAGTCCTTCTCCATGGCCTCACCGAACTCCTCCCAGGCCCGAGTTTTTGCCTCTGCCACAGCCCGGGCCACAGCACGCTTGGCCTCACGGTACTCGTCACCCGCCTCAGGAGTCCCACAAGCCATCCACAGCCGATAGGACTCCTTCTTTAGCTTGACAGCATCCCTTACTGCCGGTGTCCACCACCGGGTTCTGGGATTGCCGCCGCGACAGGCACCGCAGGCCTTACGGCCACAGCTACGGGCAGCAGCATCGACAATAGATGCGGAGAACATGGTCCACTCGGACTCTACATCCCCCGGAATCTGGTCAAAGCTCTCCCGGAGGTGGGAGTTGAATACATCCCTGGCCGAGGGCTCCGCCCAGCGTTCCCAGCAGACCCTCACTATGCGCTTGGGCCTGCCAAGTAATTCCGGCTTTCTCCTCCTCCAGCGGATCCAACTCACCACCAGGTGGTGATCAGTGGTGGTGATCAGCTCAGCCCCTCTCTTCACCCGAGTGTCCAAAACATTTGTTGTCTGATGATACGACAACAAAGTCGATCATTGAGCTCCTGCCTAGGGTGTCCCAGCAGAATAATGGAGTCCCCGGGAGGGGCACTATCCAGCACCCCCGACAGGGACACCAAGAAGGCCGGGTATTCCGCACTACCGGTCGGCCCGTAGGCCGAAACGACAGTCAGAGACCTATCCCTGATCCGAAGGCGCAGGGATGCGACCCTCTCATCCACCGGGGTAAACCCCAACACGAGACGGCTGAGCTGGGGGGCAACAAGCAAACCCACCCCAGCCCACCGCCTCTCCCCCTGGGCCACTCCAGAGTAGAAGAGAGTCCAGCCCCTTTCAAGGAGATGGGTTCCAGAGCCCACGCTGTGCGTGGAGGCGAGCCCGACTATTTCTAGACGATATCTCTCGACCTCCTGCACAAGCTCAGGCTCCTTCCCCCCCAGCGAGGTAACATTCCACATCCCTAGAGCCAGCCTAAGCATCCGGGGATCGGGCCGCTGAGGTCTCCACCTTCGTCCACCACCCAATCCTCTTTGCACCGGTCCCTCACGGTTCCCCCTGCAGGTGGTAGGCCCACTGGGGGATGGCCTCACGTCTCTCGTTCGGGCTTGGCCCGGCCGTGTCCCGCGAGGAGCAATCCGGCCACCAGGCGCTCTCCGGCGAGTCCCGACCCCAGGCCTGGCTCCAGGGTGGGACCCCGGCTCCGCCGTACTGGGCGACGTCACGTGCCTCGATTTAATGGTCCTCATGAAGGATTCTTGAACCACTCTTTGTCTGACCCATCACCTAGAGCCTGTTTGCCATGGGAGACCCTACCAGGGGCATTTAAGCCCCAGATAACATAGACTCTATGATCTTTTGAACACTTAAACCCCTCCACCATTTTAAGGTGGCGGTTCAAGGAGGACTCTTTTACAAACAGAGTAATTGAATTTATATGTGGCCAATGTTTGTCCATTTTGTCTGTCTGTTTTTGTGAAATGTTTGTTTTATGTTATGTAAAAATTAAGGTATATGTGCATGATAATAATTAAAGATTATAAGAGCAAGTCTGATCTTCAACATATCATGATAATATTAGGTTAATTCTTTATGGTGAAAAGAAAGGATTTTAACAGATATTCTGACTTTTTCCAATCAGGTTCAGAATGATCAAATTAGATTAAAAATTTAACATAAGACTGCACTGGATTGAAATAAACTTTAGTTACTTGAAATAGATACAAAGTGTCATTAAAAAGGGAAGATATGAATGAAACTGTACAGGTGTGTTTATAAAACTGGTTAAGACAAACTAAGATTGTAAGACATAACATGCTCATCATTTTTGTGGTCATCAATTTTATTAAGCCTTTATAAAGCCTACATTGATGAGGAGTGAGTTTTTTCAGAACTAATGAAACTCAAAGTAAACCAAGCATTATTAAAATAATAGAAACTAACAGAAATAGTGACCTCATTCTTTAATATAATGAGAACTTACTGCATTTAAAAAAAATAGATAGAATAGATGCATCTAAATAAAGCTAAATTAGAATAGATTATTCAGAGCTGTTATAATCTTGCTGATGAATAAATATTTTGTTATTGGAGCCAGATGATTAAAAGAGAGCAACGTTATCATGGCCAAAGAGAAACATTTGCAGGAAAGATCAAATTAAATATTGTTTAACCTTGTCTATCATGACATCATACAGGTTTTATTAACATCTTGGACAGCACATATTATGTATGGAAATAAATAAAAATAAAGGTATAATTGGTAGCAGGGTCCATTCCAAGTGTTATTGACAACTCCTACCGCTGTGAAAATCCAAGAGGGGGCTACTTATAAACACACACTGTAAAGAGGTGAGCCTTTCAGTCTTTCCACTCAGGCTGGAAATTATGCAAAGCCCGACTACAAAGGGGTTGTCACCATCTAGAGGAGACTTCGTCTCAATATCAGTAAAGAAACCAACGATCTTTCCTAGCCTTTAGAGGTGAGAGAGAGACTGATAGGTAAATCTAAAGGAAAGATGTTGTTGAAACATTTAGTTTTGTTTATCATGTGTGTCCTGATTGTGTTAATAATATGCTAGAAATTTCCACAATCTCATAATCTCTAGAAATTAAAGAGGTGGATACATGAAGATTTCCATGGAATGTTAATACAAGATATACATTACTTGTTTGAGACAAACAGCTGGTACCAATATGCAACAATTGTAACCAAGTCCAGAAACATTTCTGGTTGTTATGTATGTACTGAGCTTCCTATCTCTTCCAGCCAGCCCAGGTTGACAATTGGACCAGTACCAGCACCAAGAGATGAGTGTTTTATCGGAAATAGTATTTCTGGTGCCAGTACCAGTTTCTGCGTGGTAATGGGTGATGCAACATTTTACAACTGTGATGTTACAAAGTTTAAACAGTTAAATGTTACAACTCCTGTGTCCAATTATGTGAAGCTTCTTGCAGGTTCCTATTTTTCTCATTGTGTCGTGGGCACCGGTTCCATCCCAGTGGGGACTATTCCAATGCTTCAACCTTCCCTAAATAGGAGTAAGAGGAAACTCATCCATGTTAAGCCACATGACGGTGTGTGGGGATTAGATTTTCCTGACGAATTTAAGCATAGATCAACAGGAAATAAGATTTTGCTAAGTTTATTCCCATGGTTGGGAGGAGGAAAGAACATGCTTAGATTAGAAACTATAGATTATCGACTGGGACTGTTTGTTAATGCAACCACAAAAGCTCTTACAGGACTATCCACAGAAGTCACAGCTCTTCGAACCGTGGTGTTGCAGAACAGGATAGTTTTGGATCTGCTAACGGCTTCATTTGAGGGAGTTTGCGCTCTCCTAAACGAGACCTGCTGCACCTACATCCCTGATGAGACCACCGGCGAAGATGGACACAGAGTGAGCGATGCTATATGCAATTAAATTAAATTGAAAGGGGAATGTAGCAGGATGTCCATCCCGGCCGAGGAAGCTTTTTTTTGTGGCTTACTTCTGGACCGTGGTGGCAGCTGCTTTTGAAAATCATAACCCCTGTCATCGCTGTGTTATTGTTGTTCTGTTTTTTTACTCTGTGTGTTATTCCCTATATTAGAGCAATGATATTAAGGATGGTTGGAGGAATTGTTGATACAATATTGTTCCAGGATTACCAACTTCTTGACGAGGACCAGAACTATGATGACATTTTGGAGGAGAAGTCACTAAACTTAACAATGGTTTAATGTTTAATGAGGTGTATGCATAAAGCCTTTTGGAAGTGTATACATGAATGTGATATTAAACTAATCAATAATAAACAGGAGGGAATTGTTGGGAAAAATGTATAAAACATTATCATGGTTTAGTTTAAACAAGGTTTATGTTTTAAGTTTTACTATAGTGAAGATGATTCCTGTGATTGGTTTTAGTGTGAAAAAGGTTTGTGGAAAGTTAAAGAATGTGATCTGGAGTGGATCACTCTCTGGACATGACATGCTCATACCATATATGGGAATGACTACTTTTTAGGTTGAAATCTCTGTAAGAATTGGCTGAATCAATTCCCGCTTTTTGCTTGTTGGAATGTGAGTTGTATCATTAACCAGACTAAACAGAAAATAGGGGAGCCAATCATTGAGTATAGACTGAATGAAAGAAGTGTTTAAAAGTAATAGTGGACTGCAACTTGATAATACTGATGACAGTCTCTATAAACAACAGTTAAAAAATGCCCTCCAGGCAGATGCTTTACCTGAGATTCGTAACTGGGTCTCAAAACATAATATTGATCTACCCACCTGCTCGCTTAGCAGTTGGCAGAACTGGGCAATGCATGCTGAATAGGTGGTCAGTGGAAAGAAAACACAACCCCCTACTGATATCTTCTGTGCGGAAGATGACATATTTTATGTAGGACCAGTAAGAACGGGGAGGGTTAGAATGAGAGGAATTTTCAGAGGAAGAGGAGGCCTTAGGGGGCATGGACGGAGGCAAATGAAAGGGAGAGATGATGGAAGAGATGATGTATGCTGGGTTTGTAGACAGCATGGTCATTGGGCTAGAATCTGTCAAACTGGATGACCCAGTCAACAATTACTGGATAAGGGAGAACAGAATGTTGTTAAGAAGGCAAAGGGGAAGTTGATGAGAAAGAGGAGATGATAGATATTGCAGCATCATACATGGATAATCTGAGATCCTCTCAGAGTACAAAAGTATATGTCAGTCTACATGAAATATTGATAACTTCACCTACTGGATTGTTTATTTATCTTACTGGATATGTAAAACAACTGACTAATATAATGAAGTTTTTCAACAGGTGATGATCATCCAGGAGGAATGCAGTGTTCCTGGGAAATGCAGCTCATTTATTAACAATAATTTTTTCTTCAACAGGTGGAAGCTGGAGAACATTACACTGTCGGGAAGTTTTGTTAACTAATCATTGGTTGGATCCATGAAACATTATGTGCACAGACCAAATGACCAAGGTTCTGACTGACTTATGAACCTCACTGACCTGACAATGATAACCTGACACTTCTCCAGACTGAACGGACCCAAAAGAGAACACCTTCAAGGTGGACCCCACAAACACCACCTTATTGATCCTTGGTGGATAAAAAAGAATTGAAGCATTCAAAACAGACCTAGTGGAAACAAAAGGGGTTATGAGAAAACAATGTGCATTTTAAGAATATAAAAAGAAAATTATATGTGAATTTTAGTAAATGAAATTGTTCTGATAGAGAAGTAACTAAGTAAATTTATTTGTACAGCACATTGCAGGCAGGGCAATTCAAAGTGCTTTACATTATAAAAATACAAAATCCTAAAAACCATCAAGTGGATATTGATGACAGCCATGAGGAAAAAGTTGGCAGTGTGTGAATGTGTGTGAACGGGAATGATTGATTTAATTAAAGAGCGTCTTTGAGGGACTTTTAAAAGTGCTAATACAGGTCTGATGTTCTTATGATCATTGCCAAACCTTTACCTCAATAAGGTTTCTGGAAATTTTCCAAAATCATATAAAGATAGTAAAGGTTCTACCTGTTTTGAAATACTGATAAACACAAGAAAGCTAATAGACCTTTCTTCAATTTTTCGAAATTCTTTTACTTGTACTCATACTCGTACTGCTACTCGTCGTCTTCCGCTTATCCGGAACCGGGTCGCGGGGGCAGCAGACTAAGCAGAGACACCCAGACGTCCCTCTCCCCAGACACCTCCTCCAGCTCCTCTGGGGGGAGCCCAAGGCGTTCCCAGGCCAGCCGAGAGACATAGTCCCTCCAGCGTGTCCTGGGCCATCCCCTGGGCCTCCTCCCGGTGGGACGTGCCTGGAACACCTCCCGAGGAAGGCGTCCAGGAGGCATCTGGTATACATGCCCGAGCCACCTCAACTGGCTCCTCTCGATGTGGAGGAGCAGCGGCTCTACTCCGAGCCCCTCCCGAATGGCCGAGCTCCTCACCCTATCTCTAAGGGAGCTCGCGGCCACCGTACGGAGGAAGCTCATTTCAGCCGCTTGTATCCGGGATCTCGTTCTTTCGATATTGACCCAAAGTTCATGGCCATAGGTGAGGGTAGGAACGTAGACCGACCGGTAAATAGAGAGCTTCGCTTTTCGGCTCAGCTCTCTCTTCACCACAACGGACCGGCACAGCGCCCCCATTACTGCGGCAGCCGCACCGATCCGTCTGTCGATCTCTCGCTCCATTCTTCCCTCACTCGTGAACAAGACCCCGAGATACTTGAACTCCTCCACTTGAGGCAGGAATTCCATTCCAACCTGAAGAGGACAAGCCACCCTTTTCCGGTTGAGTACCATGGCTTCTGACTTGGAGGAGGTGATCTTCATCCCAGTCGCTTCAAACTCGGCTGCGAACCGTCCAAGCGCATGCTGTAGTTCTTGGCTAGAGGGGGCCAGCAGGACAACGTCATCTGCAAAAAGAAGAGACGAAATCCACTGGTCCCCAAACCAGACCCCCTCCGGCCCTTGGCTAAGTCTCGAAATCCTGTCCATAAAAGTTATGAACAGGACCGGTGACAAAGGGCAGCCCTGCCGGAGTCCAACATGCACCGGGAACAGGTCCGACTTAGATCCGGCAATGCGGACCAAACTCTTGCTCCGCTCGTACAGAGACCGGATGGCCCCTAATAAAGGGCCCCCGATTCCATACTCCTGGAGCACCCCCCACAAGGCATCACGAGGGACACAGTCGAATGCCTTCTCCAGGTCCACAAAACACATGTGAACTGGTTGGGCAAACTTCCGTGAGCCCTCAAGTACCCTGTAGAGGGTATAGAGGTGGTCCAGTGTTCCACGGCTGGGACGAAAACCACACTGCTCCTCCTGAAGCTGAGGTTCGACTATCGGCCGGACTCTCCTCTCCAATACCCTGGCGTAGGCCTTACCAGGGAGGCTGAGGATTGTGATCCCCCTGTAGTGGGAACACACCCTCCGGGGGACCACCACCCGGTCTGCCAGTCCAGAGGCACTGTCCCCGACCGCCAAGCAATGTTGAAGAGGCGTGTCAACCATGACAGCCCCACAACATCCAGAGATTTGAGGTACTCAGGGCGGATCTCATCCACCCCCGAAGCCTTGCCACCGCAGAGCTTTTTAACCACCTCGGTGACTTCAGCCTGGGTGATGAAAGAGTCTAACCCTGAGTCCCCAGCCTCTGCTTCCACCAGGAAATGCATGATGGCAGGATTGAGGAGATCCTCGAAGTACTCCTTCCACCGCCCGATAATGTCCCCAGTTGAGGTCAGCAGCCTCCCACCCCCACTATAAACAGTGTTGGCGAAGCACTGCTTTCCCCTCCTGAGGCGCCGGACAGTTTGCCAGAATCGCTTCGAGGTCGACCGGTAGTCCTTCTCCATGGCCTCACCGAACTCCTCCCAGGCCCGAGTTTTTGCCTCTGCCACAGCCCGGGCCACAGCACGCTTGGCCTCACGGTACTCGTCACCCGCCTCAGGAGTCCCACAAGCCATCCACAGCCGATAGGACTCCTTCTTTAGCTTGACAGCATCCCTTACTGCCGGTGTCCACCACCGGGTTCTGGGATTGCCGCCGCGACAGGCACCGCAGGCCTTACGGCCACAGCTACGGGCAGCAGCATCGACAATAGATGCGGAGAACATGGTCCACTCGGACTCTACATCCCCCGGAATCTGGTCAAAGCTCTCCCGGAGGTGGGAGTTGAATACATCCCTGGCCGAGGGCTCCGCCCAGCGTTCCCAGCAGACCCTCACTATGCGCTTGGGCCTGCCAAGTAATTCCGGCTTTCTCCTCCTCCAGCGGATCCAACTCACCACCAGGTGGTGATCAGTGGTGGTGATCAGCTCAGCCCCTCTCTTCACCCGAGTGTCCAAAACATTTGTTGTCTGATGATACGACAACAAAGTCGATCATTGAGCTCCTGCCTAGGGTGTCCCAGCAGAATAATGGAGTCCCCGGGAGGGGCACTATCCAGCACCCCCGACAGGGACACCAAGAAGGCCGGGTATTCCGCACTACCGGTCGGCCCGTAGGCCGAAACGACAGTCAGAGACCTATCCCTGATCCGAAGGCGCAGGGATGCGACCCTCTCATCCACCGGGGTAAACCCCAACACGAGACGGCTGAGCTGGGGGGCAACAAGCAAACCCACCCCAGCCCACCGCCTCTCCCCCTGGGCCACTCCAGAGTAGAAGAGAGTCCAGCCCCTTTCAAGGAGATGGGTTCCAGAGCCCACGCTGTGCGTGGAGGCGAGCCCGACTATTTCTAGACGATATCTCTCGACCTCCTGCACAAGCTCAGGCTCCTTCCCCCCCAGCGAGGTAACATTCCACATCCCTAGAGCCAGCCTAAGCATCCGGGGATCGGGCCGCTGAGGTCTCCACCTTCGTCCACCACCCAATCCTCTTTGCACCGGTCCCTCACGGTTCCCCCTGCAGGTGGTAGGCCCACTGGGGGATGGCCTCACGTCTCTCGTTCGGGCTTGGCCCGGCCGTGTCCCGCGAGGAGCAATCCGGCCACCAGGCGCTCTCCGGCGAGTCCCGACCCCAGGCCTGGCTCCAGGGTGGGACCCCGGCTCCGCCGTACTGGGCGACGTCACGTGCCTCGATTTAATGGTCCTCATGAAGGATTCTTGAACCACTCTTTGTCTGACCCATCACCTAGAGCCTGTTTGCCATGGGAGACCCTACCAGGGGCATTTAAGCCCCAGATAACATAGACTCTATGATCTTTTGAACACTTAAACCCCTCCACCATTTTAAGGTGGCGGTTCAAGGAGGACTCTTTTACAAACAGAGTAATTGAATTTATATGTGGCCAATGTTTGTCCATTTTGTCTGTCTGTTTTTGTGAAATGTTTGTTTTATGTTATGTAAAAATTAAGGTATATGTGCATGATAATAATTAAAGATTATAAGAGCAAGTCTGATCTTCAACATATCATGATAATATTAGGTTAATTCTTTATGGTGAAAAGAAAGGATTTTAACAGATATTCTGACTTTTTCCAATCAGGTTCAGAATGATCAAATTAGATTAAAAATTTAACATAAGACTGCACTGGATTGAAATAAACTTTAGTTACTTGAAATAGATACAAAGTGTCATTAAAAAGGGAAGATATGAATGAAACTGTACAGGTGTGTTTATAAAACTGGTTAAGACAAACTAAGATTGTAAGACATAACATGCTCATCATTTTTGTGGTCATCAATTTTATTAAGCCTTTATAAAGCCTACATTGATGAGGAGTGAGTTTTTTCAGAACTAATGAAACTCAAAGTAAACCAAGCATTATTAAAATAATAGAAACTAACAGAAATAGTGACCTCATTCTTTAATATAATGAGAACTTACTGCATTTAAAAAAAATAGATAGAATAGATGCATCTAAATAAAGCTAAATTAGAATAGATTATTCAGAGCTGTTATAATCTTGCTGATGAATAAATATTTTGTTATTGGAGCCAGATGATTAAAAGAGAGCAACGTTATCATGGCCAAAGAGAAACATTTGCAGGAAAGATCAAATTAAATATTGTTTAACCTTGTCTATCATGACATCATACAGGTTTTATTAACATCTTGGACAGCACATATTATGTATGGAAATAAATAAAAATAAAGGTATAATTGGTAGCAGGGTCCATTCCAAGTGTTATTGACAACTCCTACCGCTGTGAAAATCCAAGAGGGGGCTACTTATAAACACACACTGTAAAGAGGTGAGCCTTTCAGTCTTTCCACTCAGGCTGGAAATTATGCAAAGCCCGACTACAAAGGGGTTGTCACCATCTAGAGGAGACTTCGTCTCAATATCAGTAAAGAAACCAACGATCTTTCCTAGCCTTTAGAGGTGAGAGAGAGACTGATAGGTAAATCTAAAGGAAAGATGTTGTTGAAACATTTAGTTTTGTTTATCATGTGTGTCCTGATTGTGTTAATAATATGCTAGAAATTTCCACAATCTCATAATCTCTAGAAATTAAAGAGGTGGATACATGAAGATTTCCATGGAATGTTAATACAAGATATACATTACTTGTTTGAGACAAACAGCTGGTACCAATATGCAACAATTGTAACCAAGTCCAGAAACATTTCTGGTTGTTATGTATGTACTGAGCTTCCTATCTCTTCCAGCCAGCCCAGGTTGACAATTGGACCAGTACCAGCACCAAGAGATGAGTGTTTTATCGGAAATAGTATTTCTGGTGCCAGTACCAGTTTCTGCGTGGTAATGGGTGATGCAACATTTTACAACTGTGATGTTACAAAGTTTAAACAGTTAAATGTTACAACTCCTGTGTCCAATTATGTGAAGCTTCTTGCAGGTTCCTATTTTTCTCATTGTGTCGTGGGCACCGGTTCCATCCCAGTGGGGACTATTCCAATGCTTCAACCTTCCCTAAATAGGAGTAAGAGGAAACTCATCCATGTTAAGCCACATGACGGTGTGTGGGGATTAGATTTTCCTGACGAATTTAAGCATAGATCAACAGGAAATAAGATTTTGCTAAGTTTATTCCCATGGTTGGGAGGAGGAAAGAACATGCTTAGATTAGAAACTATAGATTATCGACTGGGACTGTTTGTTAATGCAACCACAAAAGCTCTTACAGGACTATCCACAGAAGTCACAGCTCTTCGAACCGTGGTGTTGCAGAACAGGATAGTTTTGGATCTGCTAACGGCTTCATTTGAGGGAGTTTGCGCTCTCCTAAACGAGACCTGCTGCACCTACATCCCTGATGAGACCACCGGCGAAGATGGACACAGAGTGAGCGATGCTATATGCAATTAAATTAAATTGAAAGGGGAATGTAGCAGGATGTCCATCCCGGCCGAGGAAGCTTTTTTTTGTGGCTTACTTCTGGACCGTGGTGGCAGCTGCTTTTGAAAATCATAACCCCTGTCATCGCTGTGTTATTGTTGTTCTGTTTTTTTACTCTGTGTGTTATTCCCTATATTAGAGCAATGATATTAAGGATGGTTGGAGGAATTGTTGATACAATATTGTTCCAGGATTACCAACTTCTTGACGAGGACCAGAACTATGATGACATTTTGGAGGAGAAGTCACTAAACTTAACAATGGTTTAATGTTTAATGAGGTGTATGCATAAAGCCTTTTGGAAGTGTATACATGAATGTGATATTAAACTAATCAATAATAAACAGGAGGGAATTGTTGGGAAAAATGTATAAAACATTATCATGGTTTAGTTTAAACAAGGTTTATGTTTTAAGTTTTACTATAGTGAAGATGATTCCTGTGATTGGTTTTAGTGTGAAAAAGGTTTGTGGAAAGTTAAAGAATGTGATCTGGAGTGGATCACTCTCTGGACATGACATGCTCATACCATATATGGGAATGACTACTTTTTAAGTTGAAATCTCTGTAAGAATTGGCTGAACCAATTCCCACTTTTTGCTTGTTGGAATGTGAGTTATAAATAAAAGGCTGGTGCAAGGACTTACTCTTTGTGAGAAGGAAGTCACTATGCTGCAGAGGACTGTCTCATCCTTGCAAGTCAAACTTATTTGGTTCATTTGTGTCTTCTTTTGCACTGATCTGTATTTATCAGCTTTCTAACTCTAACAATGGTTGTCCTGTAAATACCAGCCCAATAAGGCGGTGGTTTTAGGACAAAATTGAAAGGGATGAGCCAAGCTCTGGCGTTATTGAACAGCAAAACTCTGTACACACACAGAATGTATTCACACAATTTCTTAAAATACAAGAATTTATTGACAAAACTAGGTCAACTCAAAGTCAAACATATTTCAATCAACAAACTGTTTACTAAACTACCAATCAGAACGAAAGAATAAGGAAGACCAATGCTATGTATAATATAAGCAAGTGAATCAAAGGTGGTTGAAAACCATGACCGAAAGAGTGATGCAATATTACCATGTAATATTTATGTTTGAGAACCAAGGATTATCTTGAAGAATCTGGAAATGAAGTTAAGTTAGTATTGGAACCTAATTATTCAATAAACAACCTTTAAACAACCATTCACAATGCAAGATCAGATAAAACATTTTTTTATACATTTTAAAAATGATTTGCTGAATAAAACCAACCTTCTGAATGACCAATTCTCAACAGTGTTTAATTAGCTGCCTATATTTATTAAAATAATATTTAAAGCAATATTAAGGAAATAGTTAAATAATATTTAAGGAAATATTATTTTGAATAAGAACCAAACCTTTCTGGATAAATGGGTCTTAATAGTGTTTAATTAGTTATCACGTTTAGTAAAATAATATTTAAGGAAATATTTCCTAGGTTGGAAACTAACAACATTCCTGGGTAAATTATCTTCAGCTGACTCATAACGTGGGCAAGCATGTGTTTTTAGCCGTTAGCGGTTGGAGCTAACAAAGGAAACTTCTTACTGGTCTTTAATGTTGTAACTCATGGCTGGAGTCCCAACATGCCCCTTTCTAGTCCCACAGCGGCACCCGCCTACGTGAAACTGGTTTGTCCAAATACCAACCCTGAGTGTTTTAACTTCACTACCTGGAATCTGTTTTGGGACAACGCATGGTCGTCCTTGTATTGTGTCTACAACACAGGAAACGTAATAGGATACGAGACGAGCTACAGCCAGCCCTGGGGTACTAACCTTACCCCCAACATAAGCTGCGATTGTTCCTTGTTGGCACATCTTACCAATCGCTACAAGTGCATATGGTGGACAACGGAGGTACACGCAAGCTCGAAACAACTTTCTACTTTGCTCGAATGCAAGGAATCACAGACATCCTGGGAAACGTCCGTTGGCAGTGCTGTTGGAAGCGGTCCTCTTTTCTCACCGCTCACACTCATCAGCTGGATCTTGGTGGCGTATCTCCTCTAGAGCCAAACATCTCTATCCGGATAGAGCTACCATCTTATTGTCCTGTTCTGACCTCTGTCTCTCAGCCTGTCCTTAATGAGAATAGTTAGGCTGATCGCAACCACCGCGATCAGTCCTTTTTCGTTTTCTTATGTGTTATCAATACTGTTTTCAATACTGTTATCTTAATGTCATCTTACCCTGAATGAAAGCACAATGTCTCGTGTCTCTTTATTTATGTACTCTGCTGTTGGACCATTTGTTCGCTACTATACCTCCCAGTGTCGTCTGCTGCTATATATTTCCTACTTTGATTGAATCATTTAGTTCATTAACACAGGCAGATAATTCCATCACCTATGATCAAAGGGCATAACTTGAGCTGAAAGTTGAAGTTATTGATCATTACCACTTCTGCTATAAAATTTAAGAGTTTGGCTGGGTTTTTATTGTGTGAAGCATGTTGGTCTGACTCATAAAACTAACTTAGTTGTCTAACTTTGTAGGCCCAGCTAGAAGGTAAGTAATCCATAGAGTGTACCGCTGGCCATCATTTGAAGCTAGAAATAGTGCTTGAAGGTTTTAGTTTGCTTATTCCACTTTTTAATTTTTTTTCTCTGAAAAAAAATTGTTTGTTTGCTGCATTATTTCCATTAAAGCAAAGGGCAAGCCACAGTTTGAATAATGAAACCTGCGCACCCATTTTAAGTACCCCATACACCTGCAAGATATGTATGGATCAGACAGCTGGTTAAGAGTTTCGTTTGTTTGTACTACAGCTAATTGACTTTAGCGATCATACATAACTGAACAGTTTGGTCTGTTTGTGTTATTGCTAATTGATTGAGCGGTCGTTCATAGCTGAAGAGCTTTGTTTGTTCTTGTGCATTTTGGCCAATATGGAGAAAACATCCCAGGCTGCAGCTGGAGATGTGACTTTGGAGGACTCCATAGGAATGCAGGCACAAGAAGCCATTGGGTCGTTGATCCTGTTATCCCCAGAGGAGTGTAAAGGTCTCAATGATTATAGCATTGAGCCATGTGAAGCAAGTCATTAAGAACCCACCAAAAGACAGACGGGTCGCCGATATGTTAGGACAGTTCACTATTTTGTATCAGTGGAGGTTAATGTTGGATTTTGACCAGCGTGTTAAACTGCAGTTTGAGCTGCATGATACTTTGCAGACGGTGGATGTCCTTAAGGGTGAACTAACAGATGGTGGCAGAAGCAGTGCGCCAGGCCACCACAACACCAAAATCCTCGAAACAGGAAGCTGACCCTCCAGTTAAACAAGACCCAAAATCCCCGTCACCATAACTAGGCCTGGACTCCGTTTCCATGACCACCAGAGTCTACCTGGTCGGGTGGGGAGACAAACCTTAGAAACCTCAAGAACCCCTTGGAACCTCATCAGGAGGGACACCAAGGACTCCCTTCCTAAAATTCTTGGGCGAACTAACCCACAAAAAACGTGCACATCGCCTAGACTGTCCAACCATTATAGGGGGATGCTTTAAGGTGAACGCACTTCTGGAGACAGGATCAGAATTCAGCCTAATGTGCTCAACCCTGTTTGAGGAAGTGAGTAGAGCCATGCTCGCTCTTGGTAAATCATTTCAAGTTGAGGGTTGTGATGTAAGCATCACCAACTACACCCAAGACTGCTCACATATAACCAGTTGGGTGTGGTTGGATGTTTCATTCCAAGACATGACTTTGGTGCACCCCATTTACATTTGCACATTTGACACAGAGCCTCTCTTTGTCAGCCAGGAACTGCTGGACAGGCTGGCCCCGGTAATTGACTGCCACCAGAGCCAACTCTGGGCCCAGGTGGAGGTGCCAAACCCCTTGGGTGCAAGCAGCAAACCACCTTGTACTCATACTTGTCGTCTTCCGCTTTATCCGGGACCGGGTCTGCTGAAAGTCACTAATGATATTCTTATTGCCTCAGACAATGGACTTGTGTCTGTACTTGTCCTCTTAGATCTCAGTGCTGCATTTGATACAGTCAATCATAATGTTCTCTTAGAAAGGCTGGAATATGCTGTAGGGATCAGGGGAACAGCGCTAGGCTGGTTTAAATCTTATTTGTCTGACAGATTCCAGTTTTGTTCATGTAAATGATAAATCATCTTTAAACTCCAGGTTAATTGTGAGTACCACAGGTTCAGTACTTGGGCCAATTCTCTTTACTATATATATGCTTCCAATAGGTAAAATTATCAGGCAGCATAGAATAAATTTTCACTGTTACGCTGATGACACTCAGCTTTACTTATCCATAAATCCTGATGAGCCCAACCAGTTTAGATAGACTACAAGCATGTCTTGAAGACATAAAAACTTGGATGACTTTAAATTTTCTGCTTCTAAATTCAGACAAGACAGAAGTTGTCGTCTTTGGACCGGAGTCCTTTAAAAAGAAACTGCCTAGTCAATCACTTAACCTGGGTGGCATTAAATTGACCTCCAATAATAAAGTAAAAACCTTGTGTTATTTTTGAACCAGACATGTCATTTAAATCCCATATTAAACAGGTTTCTAGGATTTCCTTTTTTCATCTCCGGAACATTGCCAAAATTAGAAATATCCTGTCCAGGATTGATGCTGAAAAACTAGTCCATGCACTTGTTACTTCAAGGCTGGACTATTGTAATTCTTTACTATCAGGATGTCCACAAAATGCAGTTAAAAGCCTTCAGCTGATTCAAAATGCTGCAGCAAGAGTTCTGATGAAAATTAAAAAGAGAGATCATATTTCTCCTATTTTAGCTTCCCTTCATTGGCTCCCTGTTAAATCCAGAATAGAATTTAAAATTCTCCTTCTCACATATAAAGCCCTTAATGATCTAGCTCCATCATACATCAGAGATCTGATTGTTCCATACGTTCCTAACAGAGCACTTCGTTCTCAGACTGCAGGTTTACTGGTGGTTCCTAGAGTCTCTAGAAGTAGAATGGGAGGGAGATCTTTTAGTTATCAGGTTCCCCTCCTGTGGAACCAGCTCCCAGTTTTAGTCCGTGAGGCAGACACCCTGTCTACTTTTAAGGCTAAGCTTAAAGCTTTCCTTTTTGATAAAGCTTATAGTTAGAGTGGCTTAGGTTATCCTGAGCGATCCTTAGTTATGCTGCTATGGGCTTAGGCTGCTGGAGGAGATCAAGACCACTTTCACCCTGTTCGCTACATTCTCACACTACTCTCCAATTTTGCATTATTTGCTGTTATTTCAGCCTTTAACTTTATGTTCTCTCTCTTTTCTCTTCCAAGAAGCTACACCTGGCCTGACTCTGTGTCTACCTATGACACCTTTCTGGAGGGGGGCATCGTCCAAGCTTCTGCTGGCAACAACTTAATGCTCACCCTCTACCGATGATCCACATGGCCCTGTCTTTCAGTGTTTAACCCTTTCTCTCTCCTAGATATAGCTACTGACTGAGCTTCTACTGTGACCATCTCTATTTTCTCTTTTTCTGACTCTAACCTTGAAAACTGGCTCAGAGTTTATCTGTTCTTTCTTTCTTGATGAAACGACTAAAGGAGCTACATCCATTAACATTTACTTTTCTTTCCCATAGAAAGTACTCCTGGATCAGTGCTTCTGTGTTATTTTTGTGTCTCTGCTCTGTTCTCTCAAATCCTCAGTGGGTCGTGGCAGATGGCCGCTCACACTGAGCCTGGTTCTGGTTCTGCTGGAGGTTTCTTCCTGTTAAAAGGGAGTTTTTCCTCTCCACTGTCGCTACATGCATGCTCAGTATGAGGGATTGCTGCAAAGTCAACGCCAGTGACTGTCCACTGTCTCTACATGCTCATCCGGGAGGAGTGAATGCTGCAGGTCACTGACTGGATTCAATCTGCTGGGTTTCCCTAGATAGAAAAACTTTTTATCCAATTTGAATAAAAAACTGAATCTGACTGCACTGTTCAAAGGTTAGTATTAATTGGAATGTATGTACCTGACTTGAAATCTATGATTGCCTTGAGACAACATGTGTTGTGAATTGGCGCTATATAAATAAACTGAATTGAAAACTGAATAGATAAACTCTGTGCCAGTTTTCAAGGTTAGAATCTGAAAGAGAGCACATATAATTAGTTACAGTAAAAGCTCAGTCAGTAGCTATGTCTAGGAGAGAGAAAGGGTTAAACACTGAAAGACAGGGCCAAGTGGATCATCAGTAGAGGGTGAGCATTGAGTTATTGCCAGTAGAAGCTTGGCCTCCAGGAAGGTTTCACAGGTAGACACAGAGTCAGGCCAGGTTCAGCTTCTAGGAAGAGAAAAGATAGATAATATAAAGTTAAAAGCTGAAATAACAGCAAGTAATGCAAAATTGGAGAGTTATATAATTTGAGAAGCATAGTTAATTCACCTTAACTATGCCTCACCCTGCCAAGAATACACCTATCCTATTTACAGTAATATAAAAGGAACGAAATTACTTTGACGTCGATTTATTCTCTTCACTGGCTTGAGGATGGGTCTTGGGACAGAAAAAAAACGGGGAACCAGAGTGTCACACGTCCGTGATCAACTCAAAAAAGCTAAACTTCTCATTCGTCTGAAATGGGGAAAATATGAGGAACCACTGCAGTCGACTGAAAAACAAGGAGGAAACTCGTCTCCTTGGAACAAACTCTCTGTGTGTTTCACCTTTGCAAGGGTGCCTCTAACGGTCTTCGATCGGGGAATCTGAATGTTCTGATCTCCTTGTATTAGACAGATTTCCAGCTTTCATCTCCTCTGGGAATGGCCAGTGTGGAGGAAAAGTAAACCTGCCTGCAAGCTTCTATTTCTCCAGAGATTGCCCCCAAGCGTAGTGCTTCACTATGACTGGAATTGGCAGCTAAAAGTTTGTTTCCTCTGCTTTTTATAAGCTCTGATGACGTCAGCTTTAAAGCCCGTCACTGCGACGAATGCTGTTAGAGTCGTTTACCTGACCAAAATGGTGGGTGTGACCCCCAACAGTTCAATCTGGAAAGTTTTCCAGTTCACTTCAGAGTCAACATAGAGGTGAACAACCATTCATACACACATTCATTATGAATCTCCAATTCAGCCCAGCTTGTACCCGGAGAAAATGCACAGGAGGGACATAAAAAAAACCCAAACACAAGTGTTTAACCCATATCCTAATTCTAGCTAGGAGACAGAATTCATCACAGGGACCCCCTACAGCCCAGTCCAAATAGGAGAAAAAATAAGATTTAAAAAATAACTTGTCTTTAGAATAGATTGTTGTCCATGACTGTCTGCTGATTTTTTTGCAATCAGGTATTTCTAAAATACCTGAGTGCAAAGAAAAGCCAGAGCTTATTTAAACTGTGGATCAGCAGATTTGAAACAAAAAGTAACCGAGTTGCATTTCAAAGGTTTTCACTTTAAACTGCTTGAATTAGTTTCTTAAAAGTCCAAACTTAGCTGAACTTTTTCACAAAGAAAAAAAACAGCCAACTCCAGCTTTTTAATGTGCTCTTAAATACTAGCCAGACGCCCGTGGTTGTTTGATTTTATAATTTAAAGTAGCAAGCTACCAAATCTGTTTTTTTTCCCCAATATTCAGTGTAACACATATCAGCATGGATCTCTTTGCCCTGTGTGTCTGAGGATACCAGTGCCTTATTTTCTATTGGTGTAGCACATGGCACTGGTATCCTCCACACTGTATGCAGCTTTGGTTCCAGTTAGAACATCAGTGCAGTATTGTGGTGAGGGATATTAAAATGTGATAATATCAGCAATGTGCCTATGTGGCTGCTGTGCCTGATTTTCTATTGGCCTCTGTAACACCTCTCTGCCGTAAGGTACATTTCCTGACTTTAAGACACAGGAAATTAAACTTGTTTTCAGTCCCTGATATTTCCTTCTAGGAGGTTAGATCACCGTGGTGAACTCACCTCACTCACTGTAAACCCCTGTTGTGTCAGACTGTTCCTCAAAGGCCACCATAGAGGGCTCTTGGCAACATGCCTTTCCTGCCAATAATCACCCCATTAAAATGAATGATTTTGCCCAGACCGTGTACTGTACATAATTGTTAATTAGCCACTGGGATCGAGGCGGCACCTCTAGTAACCTCTAAGAGTCTGCTGCCGCCTCATTATGGGGAGTGTGATCACAGCCAGTCTCTGTGCTTTAATGGGTACTGAAACATCAGTGTCAAGTTCATGAGATTCATAAAGAGGTATGATGAAATAGCCTTTGTGTAGTATCTTCCTGCTGCTTGATCATCCAAATGAGGGAAGGTTTTAATTAGTTTGTATTTTGTATTTTAATGATATAATAAAAAAAAAACTATAAAGAAGGAAAGAGGAGTCAGGAAGTGAGAGCAGACAAATGCAGTCATTGCTTTAAAGCTTTTCCTTTTGTTCACATCAGTGTCCTATCTGCACATTGTGTAAGCATTCATATTATTGGAATCCACTGTCCATTACATGGTGATTAATAAAAGTAAGGATGGATTTCTTAAAACTGATTCAACAATATTTCCATATCCCAGGGAGATGAATTGTACAGCTGTGGATAAATCCTGCACAGCATCTGTTCTAAAAACGTAGATGCACCTTGTGGGTAAATTGGAGTTTTCAGTGTGCCATGCGCTGCTGGTTGGAAGGTAACATGATCACATGTCGTTTTATTCCTTGTGAAAGTAAAGCCTGTTGTGAAGTTCTATACAGTTGGTGCCATCATCTGACATCATCTAAAAGAGTAACTGCGAGGTGACTGGGGCTCAGCTGAAAGAGTGGAGGTCTTGCAATTCAAAGGTTGTGGGTTCATTGACATTAACCTTGAGTTGCCTACTGATCTGATCGGTATGTTGACAGGAGATATATAAGTTCAGTCCATTTACCATTATTATGGGTAATGGGGTTTAAGATTGACAGCCTATTTTACAAATGTTTGAAATTGTCATTTTAAAGAAAAAAAGTGTCTGCTAACTTCAAAATGATTATAATATACAGCTTAAATATGAACAAGATTTTCACTTAAAATCCTCGAAACAAGTTTACGAAAGTGTGTTTCTAACCTGGAGGAACATTTGGAATATAAAAATTGGACTGAAGAAGTAGGAAGAAATGCCAAATGAATTGCTATGACCTAAGCAGTGTCATCCTGGGAAAGAGGATGAAAAGGCAAAATCAAAGCCCAAATGATCGCCCCAATCATCGCCCAAATGACCTATCAGTGAAGGCAATTATCAGAATCATATTAAGGCAGTAGAGGAACAAGCAGAGCACCAGCAGCTTAAAAGGTTGGTATCATTCTATTGCATTTTTAAGTCTGTAGATTAAAGCATTCCCTATAGTATGTGTCAAAGCTTTAAATGATTCAAAAAAAAAGGAAAAATCTAATAGGTGAGGTTAATTCTACCAGATTAGGTATTTGGTATGCAGCTAAGAAAGGGTCATAATTACTCTATGTTTGAAAAAACAACCCAAGTTAAAACTGAAAAAAATAAATGTTGAAACCTAATGTTAAATTTTAACATTGAGATATGAAAAATAAAAAATGTTAAGTTATGTTCAGCTTGAATAAAGTTAGTTCAGTTATTTTTTTCTTTTTTGTTTGTTTCAAGTTTCTGATTTTTCTATTTTTTTCATGCTTAAATCTTTTTTTCAATTTCAAATTTGTTTTTACCTTTTTACACTTTGAAGTTATTTCTTTCAGTTTCAAATCTTTGCCCCCGATCTGACGAGCAGATGTCAGGAGTTTGGGAATATGATAAACACCATGCTCAATATGGCTGAAGTATCATGTTTTGTTCATGAAACCCGAGAAGTAAAAACAGTTTCATGGTTAAGTTCAAAATTTCTTATAAACATTTTACATATTTGTTTTGGTGAAATGATTTACTGACAGATCTAATCTTCTCAGTCAGTTGACACGTGAATCTTATCAGAAAAGGATGAAACTATTTAATGTTTTAACATGATTGTCAGAAACACTTCATGCATTAGAATTTCCCACGCTTACAAAGTATCAGCAGCTGTGTCCCAATGGACACTAGAAAACAGGTAAGCTTCTGCTTTTTATCAACATATTGCCCGGTGTACTTTATGTAAACCCACAGCAGTGATATAAGGTGAGACACACTGGAGAAGATGTATTAAATGTTCACACACCAGAAGTGAAAATTTATGAACAAGTATAGCTCAACAGTTATAAAGTCTAAATGCAAACATTTGGTACCTATGTAATGGTAAGACATAAAAGACATTTTTCTTCAGTTAAACCACTATTGCAAATGTTACAATGTCTGATTTACTTGTGATTAAACAAAGGAAAAAATGTGATTTTTTTGAGTCTCACCAAACTTTTTCACTTAAAAAACATTGCAAAACACAATGAAAATCCTTTTGAAATCCTAGAAGAAGCCTCAGGTTTTATCTATCAACATCTTGATTATAACTGCAGCAAATCTGGACTGAATCAGTTGATATTGTGGGCAATGTGCCAGGCGGAGCTGGCATTTCGGCGCAATTTAACCAAATGAGTCAAAACAGTGCCAAATGGGTTTTTCACATCATAAAAAGAGAATCTGGTCAAATAAGAAAATATGATTTCCATTGTAGGACTCTTTCTGTATATGACATAGCCTTTGGCCATGACATTTATCCTGTGTATCATCTAAAAGTGCCATTTTGCACAGCATAAAATCAGTAGATTGAAAAGAAATCAAGCCCAAAGCACACCGGTACCGGTATGAGTAAGCTCTGCCCATTTTCCTCTGACTGTTAAAGTTAAAATACGGTTACATTTTTTTTTCAAAATACCTCGGTGGAGGAGGCTTCAATGTGGATAATTTAAGTTGTCAAATTTGTTTTTCACAAATACTTTCGGTTTTGCAGCACTTTAAAAACACCAGAAGTGGCGGTATTCTCGGAATAATGCTTCGGTACACAGACATAGGCCCTGTCCCAATACTTGCACTTACACCCTAATGTCCCTGAATTGCGCATTCCCATTGATGGGTTCGAGTGCGTAGAGTGTCCTAATTCTCTAGAGTGGTCCTTAGCCCCGCCCCATTTGTGCCCTTAAACCATGCTTTGACTAAGGGCGAATCTAAGCGGACTTCCCCAAATTATATAACCCACAATTCACTGCTGCAGGTGACGTTTTAAGCAAAAACCAATAACAACCATCAATGTTATCAAACAACAAATCAGAATAATAAGAATTGCGTACCATATATAAGCCGACTAATATATTTTTTACTCGTTTTCCAGGCTCAACATAGTAAGATGCCACTGGCTTCAGGGTGAGTCTGGGCAGTCAGTAGGCCATAATACGGAAATACCTTTCGAACAAACATGGGTGCCGTGGCGAGAGTCTGGTGTATAAGCCTCCTTCACTTCCTGCACTTTCTTCTCCTCAAAACAATTGCTTGTTGCAGTTTTAATTTTTCCTGTCATTTTTGATGTTGCAGTTACGGTACAGAGGTTCAAGTCGACGATGTAACCCCTAGTGTCCCAATTCTCCAATTTTGCATGCTTGTAACCTGCACATTTCAACCCATATGTGCACTTTTACAAAGTACACACTTCATAGAGGAGCGTAGGGTGTAGGTTGGGTATTGGGACAAGGCCTTAGTATTGTCCACCCCAACGTGACTGGTATGTACGGAAACTAGAGAAGCTCACGTTTCGAGCGAGGTATGTCATGTGTTTGTCCGACGTTGTCCCTTGACGTCCTTTCCGTGCATAATGGAGGTTATAAAATTTGCAGTTTCAGCTCCTTTACGCACAGCTGTAGACACAGTCAGCTCGTTGTTTCAGCAACACTCTTCGGCAATGTTTTTTTCGTTGGATTTCTTTTATTGTAATGGCGCAGAAGAGGAAATTTACCACTCTGGAAGCTTTGGAAGAAGTTATCAGGTTGAGCGACATTGAAATAGAGGATTCTTCAGACACCAGCGTTGATTTTGATGAGGAGGAAGATTTCTTCTTATTGACCCGATTCATTAGTAAATAATACCGTTACTTTTTATTTTCAGAGTCTTTATACTATACGGCTGTTATTTCAAATAGAGATTATACAGCATGTTAATTTTTGTTTTGTAACCAGAAAACTTAGCAATGAATCCCCTGAGCAGAACTAACGGGTACATACCTGTCCTTCATGGTTGACTAGTTCAAAGCCTGTTGTGAAGCTGTTTTATCATTTACACTTTACCAATAACACTACTGTTTTATAACATTGCAGTTTTGTGTTATTTGGCTATTTTTGGATTACAGTATCAAATAATTTATCATCTTATAACCAGAAAACTTAGCTATGATCTAATCTATTTCTATATTTTTACAACCAGGAGGATGCAGGGCCATCTGGGCACCCAAAAAACCATGCCTCCCACCACTTTGGTTGAGGCCTTCTCTTCTTCTTCGAGGTGAGAGACCTGGGCGTTGTATTTATCCAAAAAAAAAAAACTGGCTGTGTTTGATCTAGTTTTAAAGACGGCGAAAAATGGGTGTGGCTTTTTCATACCGGTAACAGTATGCCCGGGCTTAAGAGGTTAACATTAGAAAATGGTAAATAAAATGTTAATAGCCTAACAACTCTCACTTTAGTTCAAAATAACTGCTATAGCCAGTCATGAATGTGGCATTTTCCTAACAGACAGCAGCAGCAAAGAAATGTTACTGAGCTCATTAAGAACAGCAGCAGGAGGAAAACTGCTGCATCCATCTTCCTTGGTACAGAAGGACATGATAAGGTTTTACATAATCTACTGAGCATCAGATTTCTAAAGAGATCAGCATGATGTGAAGCCCCGGAGAGAAGAGAGGTATCTTCTCTTGGGTAAACACTACGTTCATATCAGAAAGACCTTGCATTCCAGGCCTCTCTTAGTTTGGCATGGTGAGCTGGGAAGAGTAGATCTAGTTTGAGCTGGACATCTCACAGACAACAAGCTGATTTAGGAGAAACATAGTCAAATAGATACTTAACAGGATGACATATTTGAATTTTTCCACTATCAATTGTCCCTTTCGATCAGAAAAGAAATGTTTCTTTTGTGATCGACAATTGACTGAGAAAAAATTCATGAGTAAGATTTAAACAGTTTACTTTCAAATTGCCCAGTGAAATGAACTAAATAACAAAAAAAGATACATTCCTTTTGTCAATCCAACCAGTGACTCAATGTGTGCCATAGGACAAATGATTATAGTAAAAAAAAGAAAGAAAAAAATGTGTATTACATCTAAGTCTCTCCCCTCCCATTTGTTTTGAAAACAGCCCTCACTCAGAAAGGGAGGAGGAGTGGAGCGTAGCTATGGAAACCACAGCAGTAGGTGGAAAAGACAATTTTGCAAGACAGTTCAACAGATAATCTCTTGCTTACCTCTGCTAATTGGTCTTCACTCCTGAAAACTCAAAGTTTTAATCAATCACAGGGGTTAGAAAACATTATTCTAAAGATGAATTATTGTGTCATGCAACACATGAACAAACATTTATTCATTCCAACAAAGACAAAATATAGACAGAGACAGAAATTGCCCAAAATGTCATCTTTGATCAAATTGTAAATATCAAATTTACTGAGTGACATACTGAAGCTTCAGGAATTTAAAGACATTTTTAACAATCACTTTTCAACATATGGTTTCTCAGTGATTTCTCTTATAGCTTTAATAGATCAATTTTGTTTTCATAATTGTTAGGATCCTGTGTAAAATAAGTGCACATTATTCAGAGATCTCAAATTATTTAGAAGAACACCAACAGTCTCCTTTTACATAAATCCGAATTTACTGATGCTGAAACGTTTGCCAATCCTTTTACTGTTACTCTGTAATAAAAGCAAATATAATCTTGAAAGTTACTGTTATAACTCTCTTTTGTTAGGTGTAATTTAATTCAAAGCTGTATTTAAGAATATCTCTGCTCAGGTTAAATGCAAAAAAGCATTTTAAAACGACAATGACATTTTTATTGTATACCCAAACACTGCATTGTAAATAGTAGGACTCTCACAGAAACCACAGTGTGAATGTGTACAGTTTCCCTTGAAACTGAAAACAAAACCAGTACTGGGAATTTTTTTTTTCAACTGGGACACTGAAACATGTGTTAGACAGATCAACCACAGGAAAAAAAACTTTTCATCTGGGGGAACTTGTGATAGAATGGTATGGGGGTTCGGGACTGTAGGGGCTTGGGGATCACAGCAGGATTAACAGCCTGCAAGTCCTGCAAAAACCTCCATTCAACAGGCATGTCCTTGTCTCTGAGTTTCTTCACTGGAAACAAAGGTGTTTTTACATAGGACTATAACTCATTCTTTTAAAATGGATTGAAAAAACAAGTCTATTCCCATACTAATCTTGTTTAAGCAGGTACTGTTTCATGCAAGGCCTATAGTCAGACTTAGGACTCACAACAACTGGTTCACAGTCTTTTATGAGACCAACATCATATTTACTTTTTGCCTACAGATCAGAAGGAACTTGGGACAGCAGAGGATGGGAAATGACGTCAATTTCTGGAAACAAACCATGACAGCAGAATGTATTTGTCAGGATCTCTGCCATGGTTGTTTTTTGGCTGCTGCTTACTGTGTTTAGCCTCTAGATGGCGTCTGAACGTGGAGGTGTCTGACAGGTGTTTCCCATCACCCTGATCATCTCCATGGGAGGATTTAAGGAGGAGGCTGCCTGCAACTCATTGCCAGAGTGTTGCCCCTTAGTGGTACAACTCCAGCCTCATTACTCTTGCCTAGTCTTCGTTTTGCCTTTGCTAATCCTGCATGCTCTGCTTTACAGGCGTAGCTGAACCTGACCTTGCTGTCCGCTTTGAACCTCTTGGATTATTGTCTTCTGGGAAGAAGTCATTTCACCTCATGAACAAAGACTCAAACCTCCGTTTACTCCTGTGGATTTCACCGGCTGGCAGCTTCCTCTATACCTGGGATCCTCCTCAACGAACCCTGTCCACCCTCCCACGCACACAAGCTTCTACCACAGTAAACTCTGGACATCCTAACTCCCTGGCAGACCTGAACTCACCATCTCCGTTCCCACGGGTAAACAATCCTCTGGGTTTTCTCCACCTCCCCCTCTTGCAGATCATCACTTTCTCCCCAGTAAGATTGAATCATTATTTATCATTCTCTATTTCAAGTTTATCTCTGCTTTATTTTTTTTACAGTTCATACTCCAGTTCCCGTTCCCAGTTCTTGTCTTGTAAATAAATCTTCTAACTATAAACTCGTCTCCTGAATTGCTTTCTGCATGTGGGTCAAACTTGTTAAATTCAATATGACAGTATTATGCTCTGGGACCAAAGTGGACAGTTTTGTGACAGTGAACACAGCTCTGGAAAGATCTCTTGAAAGCAGAAAGTATTTTTGAGAACATGATATAAGGATATCAAGCTATCAAACTGCTAGCAAACCACAGCTAGATTCCAAGTTTTCAAGGCTCTTAAAATTTTTAGTACGCTTGGCATTCGGTCCTAATTTCTGTATTCTTTACCACAGGAGAAATAAATCCCTGATCTGGAAACTCATTCTTCAACTCTTTTCCATGAGCTGGATGGGATGCTTCATGGAGTCATTCACCCACTTGTTCAATATTAAAAAGGATACCTGCGATATAAAACAAACTGCTTTGCCATTTATTTTGCTGTAAAGAGTTTTATATTCATATCTTCTACATTACAATACACATTAGCAATGATGTTCACTTTGGCTTGCGGTAACTCAACCACAGAAAATAACATCTTTAATTTCAACCTTAAATGTCTCATAACTGTTATAAATCACTTTTAGTTAAAGCTTAAAACGGGGAACAGTGAAAATGGTTTAGACATGTTCATTTCCTGACTCAAGATGATCAGCTTTAATTGGACTCTATCTGAAGGACCTCCTGTATTAAACAGTCAGTAGTGTAGACTTTGCAAATAAACAACAGTGTAGCAAATGCTTTTATTACTGGTGTGTGCATTTGTTCATGTTTAAACTTTAGTCCTACAAAGACCTTTTATATCAAAGAAGAAATGGGAGATGACAGTGTTCAGTGATTCCAAGGTAGCCCAAAAGCAGGTGTGATGGAGGGAGGACCAGCTGCTTCATCCACACGTCCTGGATAAGAGAACAGATATTTGAATAATGTAAGAAAAACTGTTAACCACCTAGACATTTAATGTGGCAATTGTTCTATTCTGAAGTGCTGATCAGTTTGGAACAATAAGGGACAATATTTCTTCATCCTTAATGATCCTTTTTTTAGTGCTCAGTAACGTTTCTTTGCTGCTACTGTCTGTTAGGAAACAGCTGCATTCATGACTGGGTATAGCAGTTAGTTTGAACCAAAGCGAAAGGTGTCTTGGTGGTACTTAGTAACATTTTATTGTCAAGACAAGGCTTTGCCAGAAAAAAAAAATTAATAAACAGAATCAAGGAGGTTGCACACTTCTAAATAACAAGGTTCACCTCAATGTTTGCCATCATGCTAAGAGACCCTGATAGCATTTTGTCTTTGCTTTCTGTATAGCTGGTAGCAGTGTTTCGGACAGCCTAGCAAAGCAGGTCATGTATATAAATGTTAGCCAATCACGCATTTGTACTATAAGCTTACATCAATGCCATAATACTTGTATAAATAGTGCAACGTTCTGTTAGTGTGTCTCACTTTGCTCGTCAAAAAGGAAGAGAAAATGAGTCAAAACAAAGTTAGAAAGTATTGGAACCCCAGCCATGGGTTACAACATTAAAGGCCAGTAAGAAATTTTCTGATATTTGCAAAACAAATCGCATTAACCTACTTCCAGCACAGCCAGGAACAGGAGTAACAGCGTACTTCCCGTGATAATCACGGTTTGAATAAAAACCCTGCTTTGTAACAAACAGACCTCTTCCACACAGGTCCCTAGCGGAACGCGAAGGAGAGACAGCGCACTAATGTGTCTTTGCTGGCAAATAGAGACCTGCGAGGAGAAGATGCAGAGGATCACAGCGTAGAGGAACACTGTACAACCTGTTTGACTCCAAGATAACATACCAGATAAACAACATTAAAGTAAGTTTAACGGTGGTTTCCTGATAAGGCAATGTTTAACATAACTTCTGTGTTACATTGGAGATCATATTTGGTAGTTCAGCAACAACTACAAGTCGCGAGCATCAAACTAACGTTACCTGGCGTCTACAGACAGCCACTCCACATTTATGTCTTCATTTAATACGGGTTGTCGCACATAAATGTGCTTCTCTAATGATTTAAGAGCAATGAAACTAGCAGACAGCGGATTGTTGCTCTGATGGTTAGGTGAAATGTAACGCTATTATTCTACCCTGTTAAGAAGCTGAAAAGTTTTGTTCATGGTTCAGAACTTTCTAGGTATTCCATGCAAATAAACTTTACTTACTAACAGTTTGAGTACTCAATTTACAGCCACAATCTGTTTACCATGATTTTTTGAGGTAATAAGAGGGGAATTGATAACATTGTGTAAGTAGTATTTGGAGTGATATGATTGAGAATGAAAAGGCAGGGAGACAGGATACGAGACTTCTTTTTAAAAGGAAGCAAATTAGGCACAAATCAAATAGAGTTCCGCTCTGGTATCAGCAGCCCTGATGGGTCCCATCCTGGGACCAGTCAAGAGAGGGAATGTTAGACACAAGCCAGCCAAACATCACCAGGTCAGAATATCTACAGAAACAGTCATTACCCAGTTCAGTAATTACCTTCAGATTTCCATTATTTTTGAAATGTTTTTTTGCTGCTAATATGTGTTGTTCATGAAAAAATTTGTGGTTGTGTTTTTATTTTGAAAATACTCATATTTTTTGTTTAATGTAGTTCTATCGAGGGAGGAGTCTGAAGCCACAGAGGGGCCTCTGCCTCTTGACCAGGATGATGGTGAACCCTCCCAGGAGATACCACTGACCTCTTCCCAGCTATGTCCCGTACTGCTTTTGCTCCTCCAAAAGGACCCAATTTGGGATTCTACTTAACTGAAAACCTGCTAGTTAGCTGCCTTTTTCTATGTTTATATTTTTTTTTTTTTTATCATTTATTTTATTTTTGAATAAAACTATCCATTTATGTTTTTAACCGCCTTCTTCCCGTATAGGTCTCCTTTGAATACCATAATATGCAGATACAGTGTTTAAAAAAAAAAAAACAGAAGGGGGGGGAAAAAAAACATGAAAAAAAAAAGGGTTGACAAGTACACCATTTTTGATGTATATTGGGTGCAGAGGTGAGAAGGGAGGGGTTTGGGGTTTGGGGAAAGGGTTCTACAGTTTTTTCACCGCTCTGTTTGATCATGTTTTAGTCTCTATACTTCACACTCACCAACAGTATGTTCTCCCCAATGCCTGCTATTGTAACTGTCACTTTGTGTTGGATTATCATCTATTTGAAAGCTGTTTAAAAAATGGGAAACACCCCCCAAATTATTTCCCCTTTTGGCCCTTGTTTTTTTAAACGGGGGGGGTAACCTGCATCCCCCAAACCCGAACAACCAAAGAGATGGGAAACCCAAAGGGCGCTACAAAAATATATATATATTATCTAATACTGGTTTTCCATAGGATACTGTTACCCAAATTTATTTTTTTCCTTTAAAATTTTTAAAATTTTTTAAAAAAAATATATTATACATTCCATTTTCCAACAAGCCCCAATATTTTTTTCCCAAAAAAAAGCCCGGAAAATCAACATTGATAGCAATTTCAGAAATTTTTAAAAATGATTATTATTTCTAATCCCCTTTTTAAAACTTTTTAAAAAACCTTTTTGGACTTGCTTGAAATCCATTTGGGAAAATTCCAAAGCTTCATCACAATGGTGGGCTTGGGTTCCAAAAATTGTGCCAAATGTTTTTTTCATTTTTTCCCTTTTTTTTGTGTTTATTGGGTTTAAAAAGTGCAAAATTTTGTACACAAACTGTGTAATTTGGGAAGGGGGTAGGTTTGGGCAGGGGAAGTATTTAGCATGAAATAATCTAAAAAAAGAACCCAAAAAAAATATTTTTCCCCTGGAACCCCTATTGTACTGGGTTTTCTATTTTCTTATTTTTTGTGATTAAACAAAAAAACAAAAAAAAACATTTTTTTAGCCCCGCCAAAGGTTTTTGCTAAAAGTTTAATTTCAAAAAACCCATGGAGTTTTCCCAGGAGAAACCCCCCAGGTTGCATTCTCCAATCTTCACTATAACTGCACAAATTTGGACTAAAAAATTTAAAACATATATGTTCCCAAAGTTTTTTAGGGCAATTGCCGGGAAAAGAAATGACATTTTTTGGAAAAGATCCAAAACCCTTTCCCCAAAATGTTTTTTTTCACCTCATAAAAAGGAAATAAACGGGACTGGTAAAATAAAAGTGTGATTTTCTTTTGTAGGTCTTTCTGCATAAGCCCTAGCCTTTGGCTAGACATTTACCTTTTGTATCATCAAAATGTTCAGTTGCAAAAATAACTAGAAGCAACAAATAGCTCGCAAGCACAGCCGGTAGAAACAAAAAGCAGACGTAATGTGCAAGCAAAATTTAAACACCAGAGAAGGTGCTAGAAAAACAATTTTGCCTTGTTAAAAGGTGATTTCTCTAGTTTGTTAGATAAACATGTGGGATGCGCAAAAAGAAAGGTGCTTTTTGTACTGTTTTGGTTACAGTCAGCAAAGTCTGAGGGACCTTAAGATGTCATCGCTTGTGTTTAAGTTGCCGTAAAACTAAAAAGTATTTGTGCAAAACTCATTTGAGGAATTGTTTTGTGAAGATTAAAGCCTCCTCTTGCGGTATATATATAAGAAAATAAAATTTGGTGGAATTTTACCTAGTTTATAGATCTCCAAAAAGGGGCGTGGCCCATCTACGGGGCTTTAGAAACAGCAGCTATGGGTAAGCAAAGGTGGAAGAGATATGATCATAATCACCAAACACCATATAAACAACCCATGAACAGAAGATGTTGGTCACACTCAATAAGAAGGAATGACAACAAACAGAGGCAGGGAACATGGAAGATGAAATTAAGAACAGCAGCATGATGTTATTCGTGAGAGAGATTCAGCAGGACAGAACCCGGATGAGCCTTCTGCACCTGATTGTCACTGTACTCTATGGAAAAAAGAGGAAGGAAAAGTTGAGCAGAATGCCTCCAGGGTTGGAAAAAAAGGTTAGGTGCTCAATAAGCTGTGAATGTTAGCGCCTCTCACTGTACCACCTGCAGGGAAGGCAATTAGTGCAATTGAAATAAATTAACTCTAAGAAGAAATGAAGCTGAAGAGAAAAGAAGGAGGAAGTTTGATAGTCTCTTTTATAGCATAACTGAGAATTTTATGTGGAAGGAAAGTCACTTCACTTTTCCAAAACCGTTCACATAAAATATTAAAATAGGTTGTGGGAGAGAAGTTAATTTGCATGTAGATAAAAGTTAGTTTAATATTGTAAATTACCTTTTTATATGGCAATCTAGACGATTTGGCTTTAATCTCTCAATAAATGCCTCACTATGTTTTCTTTGTCTACCTCCAAAGTGTGTGTGGGTGAGGAGGAGTAGCAGTTGGGAAGAGGGAGGGCTGAGCGGTACGGAGCAGACATCACAGAAAGAAGGTTCACAATTTATTGTGCCACCTCTCCTTTAATTAATAGATTATGGACACATGCACACTCCTGTCAATCTCTCTCAGCCTCCCATTACCATCGTGACCCTTCCCTGACAACCTCTAACACACACAGGCACACACACGCACACACACACACACACACACTCTTGTTTTGCTATATGTAGTGAGGCCCATGTGTTGACTCCCATTGACTTCCATTGATTTTCAGTCATTTTCAACCATTTCAATATATTATATATATATATATATATATATATGTTCAACGCAAATTTATATTCAGCCAATCACATGGCAGCCAATCACATGACTTTGAATGTGGCATGGTTGTGCGTGTCTGACGGGCTGATCTACTGGGATTTTCACGCGAAAATATCCAGTGAGCGGCAGTTCTGTGGTCAGAGGAGAATGGCCAGACTGGTTCGAGCTGATAGAAAGACAACAGGAACTCAAATAATCACTCGTTACAACCAAGGCACGCAGAAGAGCACCTCAGAACGCACAAACAGTCGAACCTTGAGGGGGGGCTACAGCAGCAGAAGACCACACCGGGTGCCACTCCTATCAGCTAAAAACAGGAAACTGAGGCTACAATTCGCACAGGCTCACCCTAATTGGACAATAGAAGATTGGAAAAACATTGCTTGGTCTGATGAGGCTCGATTTCTGCTGCAACATTCAGATGGTAGGGTCAGAATTTGGCGTCAGCAACATGAAAGCATGGATACATCCTGCCTTGTATCAACAGGTTAGGCTGGTGGTGGTGGTGTAATGGCATGGGGGATATTTTCTTGATACATTTTGGGCCCCTTAGTACCAATTGAGCATCTTGTCAACACCCCAGCATACCTGAGTATTGTTGTTGAATTCAGACTGGTTTCTTGAACATGACAATGAGTTCACTGTACTCAAATGGCCTCCACAGTCACCAGATCTCAATCCAATAGAACACCTTTGGGATGGGGTGGAACGGGAGATTCGCATCATGAATGTGCAGCTGACAAATCTGCAGCATCTGTGTGATGCTATCATGTTACTATGGACCAAACTCTGAGGAATGTTTCCAGTACCTTGTTTAATCTATGCCACAAAGGATTAAGGCAGTTCTGAAGGCAAAAGGAGGTCCAACCCGGTATTAGCAAGGTGTAGCTAATAAAAACCAGGAACAAGTCTACCCGTGGTCATTTTGAGTCATTTCTCAAATCCAGAGAGTCTTAGTCTGAAATTAACATGATGCATTGTTATACCTGCACTGTTTAATTTTTTTTTAAAGGAACTGTTCAAATAAAGTGTTTTATGAGCCATTTTAAAATACAAAGAAATCCAACCAGTCTTCCAAGTTGCAGCAATCGATCACTCAATAGGTGGGACAATAAGACAGCAGTCACGGGGTTGGTGATCAACGTGTGTGTCTGATCAGAACGCAGGTATGAATAGAGCTATGGGCCAATAGTTTACACCTTTTGACTTGGTTTTTGAACAGGGGAAACAAAGGAAATATTTCTCTCTTCTTTACAGGCAAAGTTATGGATCTTCTCCATTTTGTTGTCTCTGTCTTCTTCAAATGTTGTGATGGCAATTGCTCCTGACATCTTAAGCTCCTCTGCAGCCAGTCCAAAGTTTCTTCGTCATCCTCGTCTTGGGTTAATATGAGCTGGAAACTAGGAATGTTCTCCAAAGTTATGCACTCGCTACATCAATTTCTTCAGGTTTTTCTCCTTCTGATTCAGGCAGGGAAGGGCTGTAACAGTTCATAACTTCATAACTTCAACTTGCACATTTTGCAATAAAACGAAAATCACTCTTATTCTCAGAAATAGATAGTTTTTCCTCTTTTTCTCTGTTTGCGCTCTGCTGACTTGTCCCTACTTCACTCATGGCGTGTCACAAATGCACGAATATTTTACATTCAATTCAATTCAGTTTATTTATATAGCGCCAATTCACAAGACGTCATCTCAACTCACTTCACAATGTCGGGAACATACATTCAAATTAATCCTAACCATTGAACATGCAGTCAGATTCAGTTATTTATTCAAATTGGATAAAAAGTTTTTCTATCTAAGGAAACCCAGCAGATTGCATCAAGTCAGAGACTTGTAGCAGTCACTCCTCCTGGATGAGCATGTAGCGACTGTGGACAGTCACTGGCGTTGACTTTGCAGCAATCCTTCATACTGAGCATGCATGTAGTGACAGTGGAGAGAAAAAAAAACCCTTTTAACAGGAAGAAACTTCCAGCAGAACCAGGCTCAGTGTAAGCGGCCATCTGCCACAACCGACTGGTATTTTGAGAGAACAGAGCAGAGACACAAAAGGAACACAGAAGCACTGATTCAGGAGTACTTTCTATGGGAAGGAAAAGTAAATGGTAATGGATGTAGCTCCTTTAGTCGTTTCATCTAGGAAGAAAGAACAGATAAACTCTGAGCCAGTTTTCATGGTTAGAGTGTAAAAGAGAGCACATATAATTAGTCATAGTAAAAGCTCTGGATTTCATCCTTAGCTATCTCATAAAATCAGTCTTTATGCAGATGATGCATTACTTTTTCTCCAGCATTCACAAACCTCTTCCTAATGAGTTTCAGATTATTCTATAAAGGTTAAAATCTACAGTTCTTCCAATTAATTTATCTTTCCACAATTCCCTTAATACACTACTGCAGTCAGGGAATATTGGATATTTTGGAATTAATGTTTATCCTAGATTAGCAGATTTAACAAAACTAAACCACATCCAGCTTTTAAAAAAGTGGAAGATGATGTTTTTAGATTCAAATCTCTACCCATATGACTCATAGTCAGATTTGCTTCAATAAAAATGATGGTCTTGCCAAAATTCCATTACTTGTTCTCAGTGATCCCAAGTCAACTGTCATCTGAATGATTTAGATCTCTGGACTCCTCCATCACTACATTGTTTTGGAAAGATAAACCCCCATGTATTAGTTTAAAAACACAACAGAAGACCAAAGATAAAGCAGGGCTAGATCTGCCTAACCTTTACCATTACCTCTTAGCCAAGAGACTACAATACATCTCAAAATGGTTTAAACACAATTCTCTAGATGAACCTGAATCCCATTTAACAGATTAATTATACAATATGGGATGGACAAGAATAATTTTTTTGAATATCAACAAATCAAGTCTATAATAAAAAATTAATTTAGGCCCAATAACATTGGATTACAAATGCGGAAGTGTAAGTGTATTAGAGTTCCTTAATCTTAATCCCCCCAAATTACTGCCTAAACTATACAAAACATTTTCTAAAATAGATGAATCAATATCCCTTACTGTTACGAAATTGTGTGCGGATTTATCAGTAAACTTGAACCAATTGCTCTGGTCTCAGATATGTTTAAGAACTTTTAAAATGACTAATAACCCCAGTTTACAATTAATACAATATAAAATCCATCATAGAGTACACTATACAGGCCAACGGATGTTCAGAATGGGTTTTGCACCATCTAATACTTGCTTACAGCACACAGGCACTACACCTGACAATTGCATCTACACACTATGGTTATAATACACCTGTTCAGAGGTTCTGGTGTTGGATATGTGAAGACTTATCAAAGTGTCTGAGATGTAATATTTCACCTTCCTACCAAGTTTGCTTGTTGGGAAACTTAGCGATACATATGGCAGTGAAAGCCATGAGCTGAATTTGTCTCCGTGGTGATATCATCTAAGAAACCTATTCTCATGAACTGGAAAAATAAAAATGTTCTTTGTATTAACCAGTATAGAGACCGTTTGTTGAATTACATAAATCTGAAGGCAGCCTCTGCCTCCACATCAGATCAATCTCTCTGGGCTCCATCCATCAGCTCAATCACCTAGTTGGGGGGGAGCTTTGGCTTTGTCCTGTCAGATTTTGTTACTGATACGGGGAGGGTGTACCTTTGCCCCACCGGAGTGGGGCCTTTGTGGCTCTCAGGGGTGATATCTGGCGGCTGCATGCAATGCTTTCGGGGAGCCTGTGCTGACGAACATAGGTTACTGGCCTGTTGACCGTGCTGCTCCTGGGTAGGTCTGGGGTGGGCACAGAGGCTCAGGGTTCCTGGGGCATGTCGCCCCTGGGCAGAGGTCCAGGCTAGTCCTGCATGGGGACCTTCGGTCATTGGTGGGCTTAGTAGCCTCCTAAACTGGCTGGTGTAGGAGAGGAAAGTTTCCTAAACAACAATTCTGGCATGGACCAACTCAAATCTCTAATAAAACCTTTTTCTTCCTACACAAAATTGATTCCTATCAAATTACAAGTCATTTATCTTCACCTGTCAGTCTGATATTAATCATTAAATCGAGCTGTATTCTCTGTTTTTTCCTCTTGGTTTGTTAAACCTCTCACTTTCTGACTTTTGCATTGTTCGACATTATAAAATAACAAAACCTTATTTCAATCCTGTAGAGACTCACAATAAGAAACACAAAAATGCGATTAGAAAAGTTTCACAAAGGATGTTTATTTCTTTGGCGCTCAGACCCCAGAGGAAGACATGAATGCTGAGAATGACATAAACTTGAAAGAACGTTAGAATTAGAATTAGAGTTCTCTTCCCCCAAAAAGGCAGAGGCTAAAATGGGATCAGATGGTAATAAGACTGACAGGCGGGAGTGGATAGTGTTAAATGCCGGAAGTACCGGGCTAAGAAGTAGATATGGAATGATGAGCGAGGAGGAATGAGTTAGGCATAGTAAGAATAGAGGGAGATGAATGAATGCACCGTGAAAACGTGATGACGAAGAATGATGTGAGCTTGGGTAGGCATGAGAAAGGAGAATGAGTTGCGTAAGCGATGATATGTGAAGTGCCATGAAGGCATGAAAATGATAAATGGATGCAGATGAATGAGCCTGCGTGGGCATAAGACTGGAAAATAAGTCGCGTACGTGATGATATGTAGAGTGCCGTAAGGCATGAAAATGCTGAATGGATGCGGGTGAGTGAGCCTTCATAGGCAAAAGAATTAAAAATGAGCTGTGGGGAATGTTAAATGAAATGAGCCGTGAAGGCATGAAATTGTTAGAAGGATGCGGATGAGTGAGCCCACGTGGGCATGGGAATGGAGAATGGGCCGTTTAGGCATGAGTGATGAGTAAGCCAGCGTAGGTGTGCGAGTGGTGTGAGAGCTTGCGAAAGCATGCAGCGGTGCGTGAGCCTACATAAGCACGCGAGTGAAAAGTAGGCTGCGAGAATTTGAATATGACTATTCTGCAGAGGTTGTACCTGATGAGAGGAGAATGAAGTGATGACCAGGAGGTAAGAGAATGTTTGAATGAGGCTGATGGTGCTGATGAGAAGACCTTGGGAAAAAGGATAATATAGATGAAATAATTTCCTAAGAAAATAAATACGATTTTATAGGCCATCCATCACCAGTTATTGAATGAAATCTTACCTAGGAACTGAGAGACCGTTGAGCGGCCAAAACAGAAAGGAAGTCTGGAGGAACATATGATGCGAAAGATGAAGAAGACCCAAGTTGTTGAAAGGAAGCTGAAGACACTCCTTGAGTGGCTGCAGTGGTGGCTGCCCCTATTCTGAATGAATGGCCCGAAAACGGACCGGGGGGCAGGTTACATAGGATTAAGGTTTGTCTAAAATATTTGAGGAACCAGGAGGTAGACATGGGGGCCCCTTCAGGAGTAAGAAAAAGGGCGTGAGAGGTGAGCCAAGTTTATGGCGTTTTGTAGCAAACTTAAACATGCTTGGAAGGGACAAAAAGGATTATCGAGGCGGGCAATAGAAATGAAGCAAGGGCCTTTCCCTTTGGTGTGTTTAAGTAAAGTTTATAATGATCAGGATAAAACTTGAGGTCGGTAAAGGTTCAGTCTCTATTTGGGTCAAAGGAGTTATTAGGGGAAGTGAATTCACCCAGTCTAAGGAAGCCAGTCTAAGGAGAAAAGCACTAGAAAGAGACTTTAAATAGGACGAAAAAGGGCTGGAGGAAAGGACTGTGATAGGGGAAGTGCAACTGGTCTCCGAGAGTCAGAATAAGGAGCGCTATGTTTAGTGATACCTTTAAGAAGGAGTTTGATAGCATGGTTTGAGAAAAGGCTCAAAGTAGGTTCGGAGGAATATTGTTTTGAAAAGAAATTGATGCCTGCAACTAGTTTAAAATGACGATATTCAAAACAAAAGGTTATAAACTGCTGTGAGACCTTCTGAAGAAGCTACTCTGTGTTCAACGTCTGGGGACGGAAGGATTAGGGAAACCAGGTTGATGAGCTGGCCCTGAAGGATCTTGGAGCGGAGTCTGGGTGAAATGTTAACATGCATGGGTGTGTAAGCTGCCTGAATCTGAAAGAGGGGCAAAACAGCGTGTTTGAAAATGCATAAGCAAATGAAAGGAAATATGAAAGGAAATGGAGAAAAACATCTCACCTAGAGAGGAGCCCGGCTGGGCGTTGGCAAGAGTGAATGTTGGTGGGAGGGGCTGAGGAGCAGTCTGAGTGTCTGAGGGACCCGGAAAACAGGGGGCAGCTGACGTGGCAGTGTTGGCAGCAAACCCTTGGAGGTGGTGGGTGAGAGATGTAATAGAATGCTGGATGGAGTTCATGGACGAGATGAGCGAAGCTGGAACTATTTGGGTTGTAGGAGATGAAGAAGCCTGGGGTGCAGGACCGACAGGAGAAGAAGCAGAAGCGGTAGACTGCCCCGGCGGAGCGATGATGGAGGCCGGACTCGAAGCAGGGCAACCCCGATGCCGTTTTGCTGGAGGGTTTGCTGATTTCTTGTTGTGCTTTCTAGGTAAAGAGGAAGGCAGGGAAGGTGGAGAGGGAGAAGAATCTTGGTAGGGCAGGAGATCGGCGAGCTGGGCGAGGTGTGAAGGTTCTAGGTCGGAACCTATGGAGGTAAATTTGTCTCAATATTATTCAATCAAACAAAAAACTAATCTCAATCAAAAAAATAAATTGTGGTCAAAACTTTTGGAATGTTCAATCAAAAAAAACTTATCTTAATCAAAAAATATTAAGTTGGGATCAAAACTTTCAGATTTGCAATGATTTTTTTTCTTTAATGAAATATTTCACTTTGGGGAGAAAAAAAAACTTGCTTGAAAAAAAAGCAAGTACAATGGGAGGCAGATACTTTAGTTATCAGGCTCTTCTCCTGTGGAACCAGCTCCCAGTTTTAGTCCGTGAGGCAGACACCCTGTCTACTTTTAAGGCTAGGCTTAAAACTTTCCTTTTTGATAAAGCTTATAGTTAGAGTGGCTTAGGTTATCCTGAGCTATCTCTGTACTTATGCTGCTATAGGCTTAGGCTTCTGGAGGACATAATGACCACTTTCACCCTCTTCGCTACTTTCTCACACTACTCTTCAATTTTGTATTATTTGCTGTTATTTCAGCTTTTAACTTTGTTCTCTCTCTTTTCTCTTCCTAGAAACTACACCTGGCCTGACTCTGTGTCTACCTGTAACACCTTTCTGGAGAGGGGAATCCTCCAAGCTTCTGCTGGCAACAACTTAATGCTTACCCTCCACCGATGATCCACATGGCCCTGTCTTTCAGTGTTTAACCCTTTCTTTCTCCTAGACATAGCTACTGACTGAGCTTTTACTGTAACTAACTCTATGTGCTCTCTTTCAGACTCTAAACTTGAAAACTGGCTCAGAGTTTATCTTTTCCTTCTTTCTAGGTGAAATGACTAAAGGAGCTACATCCATTAACATTTACCTTTTCCTTCCCATAGAAAGTACTCCTGGATCAGTGCTTCTTTGTTCTCTTTGTGTCTCTGCTCTGTTCTCTCTAACCCCCAGTCGGTCGTGGCAGATGGCGCTCACACTGAGCCTGGTTCTGCTGGAGGTTTCTTCCTGTTAAAAGGGAGTTTTTCCTATCCAATGTCGCTACATGCATGCTCAGTATGAGGGATTGCTGCAAAGTCAAGGCCAGTGACTGTCCACTGTCTCTACATGCTCATCCAGGAGGAGTGAATGCTGCAAGTCACTGACTGGATGCAATCTGCTGGGTTTCCTTAGATAGAAAAACTTTTTATCCAATTTAAATAGATAAATGACAGAATCTGACTGCACTGTTCAATGATTAAGATTAATTGGAATGTATGTACCTGACTTTTGTGAAGTGCCTTGAGACGACATGTGTTGTGAATTGGCGCTATATAAATAAACTGAATTGAATTGAATCCTTCTTCATGCCCTTTCATGCCCCCGGGGGTCCACTGACCTGATTGATAGTTAGTTGATGGTCAGGCGAGTCAATTTCAAAATTTTTATGTGTGTACACATTCTTAATTATTAGATTATTGACTCCAATCCCTTTAACAGGATTAATTTAACATCTCTGCATAACACCAATCACCACAGAGATCCCAAAAATACTGCAGCTTTCTCAGTTTCAGGCTTCAACTCTCCTAATTTAAAAATTATGATGAGACAACTGCTTTCCTCTCAAACGGTGCAGAACGGGTCAAACGGTTACGGTTCAGATTCTGGTACCTTGCTTTGGTTCCATTTCTTGACGGTTCTTGGTTTTTATTCTGTCTGGAGAAGGGGTTGGAGGGGTCTTCATGGATTAGGCGAGCGGGCTGGCCGGAGTTGTTCTCGGAGTGGAGTGGGTCTTGCTTTTTGGCGGGTTTTGCTTTTGGCTCTGTGGGCTCTCCTTTTGTGGGCTTCGGTTTGGGTTTTCCTCCGATGCTTCCTTCTATGGCTCCTGTGGGCTGGGGCTGGTGTGGCATTGTGCAGGGCCCCTGCCTTGCCATCGCAACGCGCAATGGGGGACAGGATGCGGCGCGGCTTCTTGGAGCAGGGCCTTGTGTGGAGCTTGCGCTGTGTGGATATGTCTTCATTGGCATTTTGGGGGTGGAGTTCTACTGTGGGCATGTGCCCCTGTGGGGAGGGGATTCATGGCGTTTGGGTGTGGGAGCATGTGTTCGATATCTGCATCCTGGTTTGGAGTGGCCCTGTGGGAGAATTCATGTTGAGACTTATAGGGGGTCGGGGGCTCATGGGATTGAGACTGGAATTCAAGGGGGAGTTGGGACTGTTTTTTCCTGGGAGGGCTCTAGTTGGCGGGCTCATTTGGACCAGGTAAACCTCTCTTTTGTTCATGGACCCCTCTTCGGATGGAAACGGGATTCGTTGGGGGCTAGGGTCGGAGCAGAGGGTTAGGGTCTGGGCCAGGGTTGTTTGGGTTCGGGCGGTGCAGGCACTAGTCTGTGCTGGTACAGTCTGACTGTCTTCACCCCGGAAGGATGGGTTCCTTCAGTCATTGGTCCTACAGTCATGGTTATGTGAGAATAGTTCGGAAATTTGATGATGAAATTTGATTTTTAATGAATATTTAAATTCAACAATGCCTTTTCTTTTTTTTGTTGAAAAACTATTGCATCTATGGACATTACAAACAATTCATATTATTTCAGATATAGACGTAGTTAATTGAGAATATCTTGGAAATTTCATGACAACTGTATTTTTAAGGAATTTTTCAAAATGGCCAAGTAGTGAAGAAATGATGGCTGACCTTTTTTGTGGATAAAGCACTAAATCCAGGCAATGGAATAAACACCCATATTCTAGAGTCATGGTCATCTTAGAATATTTTGGGAATTTTATGATGAAATATGGATTTTTAATGAATATTTAAATTCGGGTCCTTATAGGCTTGTATTGTATAAAGGTTTTTCATTTATTTGTTGAAAAACCATTACATCTAGGGAGTTTCTAAACAATGCATAATATTGCAAACATAGACTTGGTTAATTGAGATTATTTTGAAAATTATGAGGCATAGTGATTTTATGATATTCACTTAAGATGCTCTTTTTATTGTTAAAATGAGAATTAACATTTTTCTTTTGAAAACATATTTGGTCTTAGGACATTTGGATGGATTTTCATATCAAACCTGTCATATTAGCATGGTGCATGAGATGGGGTGCTGGGAGGGGCGGTGCCAGGTGTGGACTTGCTAGGAAGGACTTGGAACCCGTTCATAACTGCTTGCAGTGTTAGGTTTTCTTGTTATCTTTAACAAAACCCATTTAAGTAGATTCAGGGTTCAGACCAGGAAGCAGGGTCGTAGTTTAACACTCCTCTCTGCAGCTTCTGTACTGCTACCCACCCATTACCTATTAAGACAGTGTCTCACCCACGGCCAAAATTGAATAGATTAAAAAATAATCTAAAATGAGGAAATCAAGAAAATCTAATAAAAATAAACACAACTCAGACTAAAAAGAAAAATAAAACAATTAAATGTGGCTTACTGAACATAAGATCTCTCTCTTCAAAGACTTTCCTAGAAATTTTCACATTCCTCGAAATACTGGGCGAGGAGGAGTAGCAACCATTTTTCAGTCCGATTTATTGACTTGTCCCAGACCAATCAGTAGCTACAACTCTTTTGAATATTTAATCCTTAGAAGTGGTTTTAGTGCTTTGCAATTTGGATGAGGAAAACTGTTGTTTTGTACCGTCGACCAGGCCCTTACTCTCAATTTTTAGATCAGTTTTCAGACCTTTTATCTGATTTAGTGTTAAATACAGATACGGTTATTATAGTGGGGGATTTTAACATTAATGTTGACACTGAAAGTGATTGCCTAAATATAGCATTTAATGCTATCTTAGACTCAATTGGCTTTGCACAAAACATTAACAAACCTACCCACCTTTGTCTTCATTCTCTGGGCCTTGTGCTAACATATGGCACTGAGTGTTTAAAACATAACAATATTTTCTCATAACCCTGTCCTGTCTGACCATTTTTTAATAACCTTTGAGTTTAATTTAACTGAGTACTCCACACCTGAAAGAAAATTTCATTATAATAGATCATTATCAGGCAATGCTGTAACAACCTTTAAAGAATCTGTTCCACTTTTGATTTCCTCATTATGACAGAAAAACACAGTGGAGGGCAATAATTTTGTTTCTTCCCCTTCACAAATTGATTCTCTTGTTCATAGTGTTACTTCATCATTGCGTTATGCATTAGATAATGCAGCTCCCTTGAAAAAGAAGGTAATTATTCATAGGAGGCTTGCAACCTGGTTTAATTTAGAGCTGCGTACTTTAAAGCACAATGTTAGAAAATTGGAGAGAAAATGGCGCTCTACACACCTAGAGAATTCCTACTTAATCTGGAAAAATAGCCTACTGTTGTATAGAAAGACACTTCACCAAGCCAGAAAAGCTTATTTCTCATCATTAATAGAAGAGAACAAGAATAATCCTAGGTTTCTCTTTAGTACAGTTGCTAAACTTACACAGAGTCATAGCTCTGTTGAGTCATCCATTCCCTTAGCTCTCAGCAGTCATGATTTTATGGGATTCTTCCTAAATAAAATTTATTTTATTAAAAATAAAATATTTGACATACTCCCAAAGATGATTACTTCATCCTCAGCAAGTGAGATAACATTGGAAGTAACTGTAGACCTGATCTGTGTTTGGACTGCTTTGATCCTGTGGAGCTTCCTGAGTTATCAGAAATATTAGCTTCATCTAAACCTGCAACTTGTATGTTAGACCCAATCCCAACCAAATTATTTAAGGAAGTGTTTCCTCTGATTACCAGCCCCATTTTAGATATGAATAATGTATCCTTAGTAAATGGATATGTACCACAAGCTTTTAAGGTAGCTGTAATTAAACCTTTGCTTAAGAAACCTTCGCTTGATCGAGATGACTAAATAAATTACAGACCTATATCCAATCTTCCATTCTTATCTAAAATTCTTGAGAAAATAGTTAATCAAATGTGTGAGCATTTACACAGCATGACCTGTTTGAAGAGTTTCAGAGTTTCAGTCAGTTTGGAGTCAAGCTTCTTATCTTAATTTCTGGTTAAGTTTAACACTGCAGTTTTGTTTAGTTTGGGTATGCCATAAAGATGTCAATGCCGACTTAAAATACTTCTTTGCATTTAACCTGAGCAGAGAAATTCTTGAATACAGCTGGGATCAAATTGAGCAAAACAAAAGCGAACTATAACAATAACTCTCAGGATTGTAGTTATTATTACTACAGGGTTACAGTATAAAGAATTGGCAAAGGGTTTCAGCATCAGCAAATTTGGATTCTTGTTAGAGAAAACTGTTGCTGTGCTTCTAGATAGTTTGAGATCTCTTTGGACTATGTGCACTCATTTTAAAAAAGGATCCTGAAGATTGTCATAATAAAATTGATCAATTCCAGCATTAAGAGATATGGCTGAGAAAACATATTTTGAAAAGAGATTGTAAAAATTTCTTTGAATTCTTGAAGCTTCAAATTTGGCCATTTGTCTGTCTTTGATGTTTTTGTCTTTTGTTTTGTTGGACTGAATGTTTTTGTTTATGGTGTTGCATGACATAATTAAATGCATGTTCACAAATATGCTGTCTAAATCCCAGATTGATTTAAACCTTGAGTTTTCAGGAGAATTAAGAAGCAGCTTGTTTTTTGAGGTAGGTGTGTTAACAGTTTTTTGCAGTTTAAGGTACACTAAGATGGGTTTGGAATGAAGAAGCTGTGGTCCCGCATTTAGGCTGCCCATAAGAGGTTAGTTCTGCCTGACTCTGCCCACCTACCAGGTTGCTTCATGTCTTTGCTTTCAGTGTGACGCTCAGCACCTCCCTTCCTTGAGTTTTAATAACACTGTTTTAAGAGACAATAGAATCAAAATGCTTGTAGTGATTTGTTTGCCCCTTAACATGTTTTTTTGCATAATAATTAAGGATGATTATGACTATTTAGGTTCATGTGTTTTTAAACTGTTAAAAGGTTAATGAAATTAGTTTAAACTCTTTGAAGAATTAGTTTTTGCATGAGGATTGCATTAGGTGTTTTATTAGGTTGAAAGTTTTCCCTGTGCCATTAAGCTAGCTGACAAGTTTAGGAGATATGCTAAAAGTAAGAATATTTTTGATAGAAGAATCTGATTCATGACTTCATATTTGGTGAGATTTATTTAATCAGATTAACTTTGTAATGAGTTTATGCATCACAATTACATTGGATGCCCATTAATCTAATACTCATCTTGCATAACAAGTACAAATCAGGATGATATGTGACTTAATTCTAAGTGAGACATTGATGAACTGCACAACAACTTGAATTTGCGTTTTGTTGTTAATGGAACTTGAATTATGGTTAGAAACATCTGGTTTATTTTTCATGTTTCGTTTTGGTAATTTCATAGTGTCACCTTTTTTCAGAATTCCTTTCCGTGGATTTATGTAAATGTGATTCCTGGGACTAGAACTTTTTTAATACTTTTTGCAGTTGTCGCATGGGTTGGACCCTGCGCCAGAAGAGGGGAATGTCAAAATGAATTACAAAAGTTTTAGCACTCATGGAAATGGGTAGCTCACACCTCCAGTGGGACTTAGTGATAAAGTGAAAAGAGACGTTGTACTTTGTTTATATAAATGGTGCATTATGTTCCTTAGATCACATTCTGAAAACCGTCTGAAAGTTATGGTGTTTGATTCTTTTGTGAAATTTTACATCTCCACAGACTAGACCATTTTTGAAATTTTTTTTTCTTGGGTATTCTGAAACTATGGAAATAATGACTGTAATCAGGCCTTCCCGCAACATCAAATGTTCACATTTTTTATATTTCAGATATTTAGCTGATGGTCCACTGCTAGTATACTACTTAGGTGGAGTGAGAAGATTAATTTCTTTTTGATTTTTGCTGGATTTTTGATGAAGTTTCATGTAATTAAGTCACCTAGGCTTGAGAATGGACTTGAAATTAAAATTAGCCAAGGGTTGTGAAGGTTCTGCTTATTGTTTTCATTTACGATCGAGACTTTTGAAGTGCGTTTGCAGGTCCTCCTGAATTTGGGCATGGGGATATTGCTAAGATTTTCCTACCTTCCACCATCTTTTGTGTAAGAGAGGATGTTGTTTTAACTGTCAACCCTGTCCACTGTGCTTTTTCAATTTTCACAGATTTCGAAGCTGCATTTACTGAAAACAGCCACTTCAAAGTCCACTCCTTCGTCCCAGGAGACACAGTTTGAAGTCCAGTGCTGCATTGGCCCATTAATCAGATCCTACACCGTTGTCAAGGTAGCAGAACGTGACACCTGGGTCTATGCTATCACTGGAAGGTGTTCATGGAACAACCACCTGAGCAGCATCCTGTTCTGAAACCTCCGAGCCTAGAGGGCTTTCAACTACGCGCCCACGCGTACAAGCTTGGTAACAGGCAGCTTGAAGCGCAGACGCCACTCTGGAAGAGTCAGCAGATTTTTTTAATTTTGTTTATGATTGTTTTCTTTGGGAAAAAAAACTGTTGTTTTCAGTACCTAGAAGAAAGGACATTCCACTTCAAGGTCCGACGATTGCCAGCTTTATATGGAAGATGATTCTGGTTCTGATGCTGATGATTGGTTATTGCAAGTTTTTATTACTCTGTGTTTTTTTGGGAAAAGGTACAGCTAAGACAATTTGTACTAATCTGAGTAATTATGCCAATAATACTCATCAGCGATTCGAAGAAGGGATTCATCACTTGATGCCTCAAAACTGTGAAGAAGATAAGGATGACAGTTTGTTATGTTTGTTTGTTTTGATTCACGTGCTATTAATGATCAAACCATTTTGGTACCTGTTCCTATTGAAACTGCTTCTATTCTAACTACTTTCTTTCCAGATTGGCAACATAACCAGCTGGTGGAGGTTATTTTCCCTTGGGTGAGGAATTACAGGGGTTGGACAATGAAACTGAAACACCTGGTTTTAGACCACAATAATTTATTAGTATGGTGTAGGGCCTCCTTTTGCGGCCAATACAGCGTCAGTTCGTCTTGGGAATGACATATACAAGTCCTGCACAGTGGTCAGAGGATTTTAAGCCATTCTCTTGCAGATACTGGCCAGGTCACTACGTGATACTGGTGGAAGGAAAACGTTTTCCTGACTCGCTCTCCAAAACACCCCAAAGTGGCTCAATAATATTTTAGATCTGGTGACTGTGCAGGCCATGGGAGATGTTCAACTTCACTTTCATGTTCATCAAACCAATCTTTCACCAGTCTCGCTGTGTGTATTGGTGCATTGTCATCCTGATACACGGCACCGCCTTCAGGATACAATGTTTGAACCATTGAATGCACATGGTCCTCAAGAATGGTTCGGTAGTCCTTGGCAGTGACGCGCCCATCTAGCAGTATTGGGCCAAGTATTGGGCCAAGGGAATGCCATGATATGGCAGCCCAAACCATCACTGATCCACCCCCATGCTTCACTCTGGGCATGCAACAGTCTGGGTGGTACGCTTCTTTGGGGCTTCTCCACACCGTAACTCTCCCGGATGTGGGGAAAATAGTAAAGGTGGACTCATCAGAGAACATTACATGTTTCACATTGTCCACAGCCCAAGATTTGCGCTCCCTTGCAACCATGAAACCGACGTTTTGCATTGGCATGAGTGACCAAAGGTTTGGTATAAGCAGCACGGCCGTGTGTATTGACCCTGTGGAGCTCCCGACGGACAGTTTGGTGGAAACAGGAGAGTTGAGGTGTGCACATTTAATTCTGCCGTGATTTGGGAAGCTGGTTTTATGTTTTTTGGATACAATTCCGGGTTAGCACCCGAACATCCCTTTCAGACAGCTTCCTCTTGCGTCCACAGTTAATCCTGTTGGATGTGGTTCGTCCTTCTTGGTGGTATGGCTGACATTACCCTGGATACCGTGGCTCTTGATACATCACAAAGACTCTGCTGTCTTGGTCACAAGATGCGCCAGCAAGACGTGCACCAACAATTTGTCCTCTTTTGAACTCTGGTATTTACCCATAATGTTTGTGTTGCATTTCAATATTTTGAGACAAAACTGTGCTCTTACCCTGCTAATTGAACCTTCACACTTCTGCTCTTACTCGTGCAATGTGCAATCAATGAAGACTGGCTACCAGGCTGGTCCAATTTTAGCCATGAAACCTCCCACACTAAAATGACAGGTGTTTCAGTTTCATTGTCAAACGCCTGTACATTGTAGAGGCAAAGCAAGAAATGTTTTAGTAGATTTTCTAGTGAGACTAATTTAATATGGTGCTGCTACGGATTCAAAAATTCTATATTTTTGGGGTAATATGAATTAATAAGATCTAGATATTTGTATTGAAGAGGAAACACAAAACCTTGTTTTCCTTGGAAAGACGAAGTGTGTGCAAAATATTATATCTGTTTCATGTGTGTTAACCAACAGACATAAATTGACTCACGTCCTATCAGAACTGATTCTTCTTATATCATTTCAGGATCTTTGGTCCCAGAGCTTTTTTGTGTTAACTCTTAATCTTACAGCCTTACCGAAGGGAAGTTATTGTATGGCCAGGCAGGTAAATTAACCAGGTTCTTGTTACTTTTTCTAGTAGAGATGGGTATTCCTTGTCCTAAGAACATGGTTTGGATGTGTGTGAATAGATCATATCTGTATCTGCCTGCTAATGTCTGGAGAATGTTATTCAGCTACTACTTATTTGATCAGTCCATTATTAGAAAGGAAGACCAATGTTCAAACGGCAAAAAAGAGAGAGCTATATGCAATAGGAATGACCTTGGAATTACCTCTTAGCTGAGAGGGGTGGTGTTTTGTCATTTATTTGGGGAACCAGTGGTTGTATTTTTTTATTCCTGATGTGTCTAATAACATGATAAGTATCCATGATAAATTGGGAGTTGCTGACGGCTCCGACAGAATGAAAATATGGGTTCCTCTTGGAATTTTGGTCCTGGTTCTTTACTGGTGGTTGGACATCCTGGGTAATAAAGATTGGAGTCATTTTATTTTCCTTTTTGATTTTGATGTTTATTTTAAAGTGTTGTCTTTGTTTTTTGGTTTTACTTTGATTATAATCTTGGGTGATGGTTTTGATGAATTTTCCTTTTAGTTGTGATCATCTTGTAATCAGAAGAAAGGAGTTGTTATGAAAATTCTTTTATTTAGTGCTCCAAAGTATTCCAAAGTGCTGTGAACTTTCATTAACCTCTCTCCTCTGACCTCAGTGTTTTTATTAGTGTTCTGCTTCTTAGAGCAGATGGCCTCTCTAGCGATTTCCTGAAGGGTTATGGTTAACACTTCCTAAGGGAGGGCAGATGGGGTCCTCATTAATTATTGTCTTATCTCTGTCCTGGGAAGGTTTTAGGGGCCATAAAGTTAAACTCTTTGAAGTTGAGACAACACCCTATTCTGCTATAAATACTGTCTGTGAACTGTGTTCGGGGCTTCTGTTCACTGATTCGTCAGTGACAGGGTCTTCAAACGCAGAAATGCCTTTGAATAAAACTTATAAAGACAAAGTCCAGATTTTCTCTTGTTGTGAGTTAATTTCTCTCCCACTTTGATAAGAAAAATTCTATTATACATTAAACTGACCTCCGGTAATGAAGTAAAAAACCTTGGTGTTATTTTTGACCAGGACATGTCATTTAAATCCCATATTAAACAGGTTTCTAGGATTTCCTTCTTTCACCTCCCGAACATTGCCAAAATTAGAAATATCCTATCCAGGAGTGACGCTGAAAAACTAGTCCATGTATTTGTTACTTCAAGGCTGGACTATTGTAATTCGTTACTATCAGGATGTCCACAAAATGCAGTTAAAAGCCTTCAGCTGATTCAAAATGCTGCAGCTAGAATTCTGATGAAAATTAAAGAGAGATCATATTTCTCCTATTTTAGCTTCCCTTCGTTGGCTCCCTGTTAAATCTAGAACATAATTTAAATCAGAATCAGAATCAGAATTAGCTTTATTGCCAAGTTTGTACATACAAACAAGGAATTTGACTCCGGTACACTTTGCTCTTTGGTTTTTGTTTTTGCACTCAGTGTACTCCATCTCAGTGTAGAAAATGACCAGCAGCTCCTGTGGAAGGTTGAACTTCTTGAGTTGCCTCAGGAAGTACAGTCTCTGCTGGGCCTTCTTTCGAACAGTGTCTATGTGTGAAGACCATCTCAGGTCTTCAGAGATGGTAGTTCCTAGGAACCTGAAGTGGTCCACAGCCGACACGGTGTTGTTGAGGATGGTGAGGGGGGTGTATGGAGGTGGTGTTTTCCGAAAGTCCACCACCATCTCCACAGTCTTGAGTGGGTTTAGTTCCAGGCAGTTCTGACTACACCAGTGTATCAGGCGATCCACCTCCTGTCTGTATGCAGACTCATCACCGTCCTGGATCAGTCCAATGACAGTGGTGTCGTCTGCAAACTTCAGGAGTTTCATGGACGAGTCCGCTGAGGTGCAGTCATTTGTGTACAGCGAGAAGAGGAGTGGGGATAGAACACACCCCTGGGGGGCACCAGTACTTATTGATCTGGTTCGGGAGAAGATGCTCCCCAGTCTCACCTGCTGCTGTCGGTCTGTCAGGAAGCTGTTGATCCACTGACAGGGGGAGGCTGGGACGTTGAGCATCTGGTGGAGGATGTCTGGTATGATAGTGTTGAAGGCCGAGCTGAAGTCTACAAACAGGATCCTGGCGTAGGTCCCTGGGCGGTCGAGGTGTTGCAGGATGAAGTGTAGACCTAAGTTAACAGCATCATCTGCCGACCTGTTTGCTCGGTAAGCAAACTGCAGGGCATCCAGTAGAGGGCCTGTGATGTCTTTCAGGTGCTTCAACACCAGCCGCTCAAAGGATTTCATGACCACAGACGTCAGGGCTACAGGCCTGTAGTCATTTAATCCTAGGATGGTGGGTTTCTTGGCACTGGATGATGGTGGATCGTTTGAAGCAGGAGGGGACCTCACACTTCTCCAGTGACTTGTTGAAGATCCGGGTGAAGATCGGAGCGAGTTGATTTGCACAGGCTTTCAGGCATGATGGGGAGACGTTATCAGGTCCTCCAGCTTTCTTTGTTTTCAGGGGCCCTGAAAATGCTTTTTACACTCCCTCAGAGATCTTTAGTGCAGGCAGAGGATCTGAAGGTAGGGGGTTGGTTGCTTTGCTGGTCGAACCTGTTCCTGAATGGGATGGGGAGAGTTGGTTTGAGGTGTGAAGGGCTTCTTGTCATGTCTGCAGTAAAAGCCATTCAGACGGTTGGGCCAGGCGAGGACTTTGTTCAGGAAGGCTGGTGGGGCTTCTGTAGGCAGTCAGGTTTTCTCAGACCAGTCCATACAGCTGAAGTGTCACCAGTAAAAGGTTTTTTTTCAGCTTCTCACTATAGCTTCTCTTGGCTGCTTTGATCTTCTTTGAAAGTCTGTTCCTGCCCTGCCTGTACCACCCCATCTCCACTGCTGTCAGCTTCTTCCTTGTCCCTGCGCAGATTTCCTGAGGTGTGGAGTGAACCATGGCTTGTTTTTCCCAAAAAGGTGCAGAAGGTCTTGGTCTGCCCACATGTTCTCACAAAACTGATGTATGATGTCACCACATCAGTTATTTCGTTTAAATCAGTGGCTGAGGTTTAAAAAACAGTCCAGTCTGTGCATTCAAAGCAGGCCTGTTCATCTGCTTTGATTCCTCAGTCCCTTTTTAACAGTGTGAACCAGGGTTTGGAAGCTCTTATTTTCTGTCTGTAAGTTGGGATGAGGTGGATAGGGCATGATCCGAAAAGTCCCAGAGCAGCCGGGTAACAGCATGGTATGAGTTCTTTAAAGCTGTGTAACAGTGTAAGGTGTTTTTTTTTGTCTCTGGTGGGACACTTAATATGCTGTCTGTATTTTGGGGAGCTCATTAGAGAGATCTGCGCTGTTAAAATCCCCCAGTATTATGATGAAAGAGTCGGGTGTTTTTTCTCCACGTCTGTAATCAGCTCAGCAAGATTTTTTTCCCCACGGCAGAAGTGCACCCCATGAGGAAAAAATATGAGCCGATTATTATTAACGAGGAAAAACTCTCTCGGTTTACAGATTATGGAAAAATGACTCCAGATCCGGACTACATTTTTTCCCCCAGCATTTTTTATGTCTCTGCACCAAGCTTCGTTTATATAAAAGCAGATTCCGCCTCCTCCTTTTTCCCTGATAGCTCCGCGCTGCGATCCGCTCTGAACAGCTGGAAGTCCGGTATCAGCAGTGCGCGGTCCGGGGGTTTTGTCACTCAGCCATGTCTCGGTGAAGCAGAGAACCGCTGATCTGTGGAGGTCCGAGTTCTTACCGGTGAGAAGAAGTAGCTCGTCCATCTTTTGCTTAGAGAGCGGACATTCGCCAGATGTATTGAAGGCCGTGGTGTCGAAGTCCCCCTTTTGCAGAGCTTTACCAGGGCGCCAGCACGCTTTCCCCCCGACGCTTCCGGCGCAGTATCCCATAGAGCGCCGCCCCTCCGCTTGCCAGAAGCTCAGTGAACCTCGGATCAATGAAGGGTGGTGAAAAAAAAACCCCAAGAGAGGACCCTCTTATGTTGAAATTCCTCTCTACTGAATGAGACCACCGAATTGTGGACCGAGACCACAGTACTGTGGCTCAAAAACATAAACCAACAAACTACAAAAACAAAGAGAGAGCGAAGCTCCGAGCCTGCCATCGTCGGCGCCATCTTGGTTTAATAAAATAAAATAAAATTATCCTCCTCACATATAAAGCCCTTAATGATCTAGCTCCATCATACATCAGAGATCTGATTGTTTTTAACGTTCCTAACAGGGCACTTCGTTCTGAGACTGCAGGTTTACTGGTGGTTCCTAAAGTCTCTAGAAGTACAATGGGAGGCAGATACTTTAGTTATCAGGCTCTTCTCCTGTGGAACCAGCTCCCGTTTTAGTCCGTGAGGGAACCCCTGTCTACTTTTAAGGCTAGGCTTAAAACTTTCCTTTTTGATAAAACTTATAGTTAGAGTGGCTTAGGTTATCCTGAGCTATCTTCCGTATTTTTACCTCCGTCTTCTTCCCTCTCTGTTGGATGGAGTAAGGGGGAGTCAGGTTTAGCCTAAACCGGCTCAGTTATGTATGGTTGAGGTGCAAATACACCCTCCATTTCTGTTACCTGTATGACCCCCTCTCTTTTTCAATGGTTATAATCAATCTGACAGAGAGAGGTATCCCAGTCGTTGTGGTTTTTAGTATAACAATGTCCATCAGTGGGCTCTAGATGGCCAAACTGTCTACTTTTAAGGCCTTTCGTTGTCCGATGAGCTAACCCCTCCCTTCTACTTCCCTATGTCTAAGGGGATTGCTCAATCCAGCTCTCCATCCAACGGGTCTGGACTTCCCTAAACCTGAAAAGTCTCACTAAGCAGGTTCACTGAAAGTTCTGTTTAAGCTGGTGTCGGGAAATGACTCGCCTAGCCTCTTACAGCCTTCATCCAGAAGTCTCGCCCTTCTTCAACCGGAGGTCTGGACGACTGAGTAGCCTACCGCAGTCCTTCACAGTCCGACAGTAACTTCTGTTAACGGCTGCTCATTCCCTAATATTACAACTGGCTCTTGGTATATGGGCTAGGTTAATTTTAATGACTCTGCACGAGCCCCAAGGGCGTTGTTTTAACAAACTTGGCTAAGGCAACCTATAACAACCTCTTATAATTTCTTAGAACCAGGCAACAAGACTTTGTACCACCAATGAAAAACCAAAAATATGGTGACTCAAATAATTGAATGTCCATGATTTAACTAGAATTATATATGCTTTCTTTAATTAGTAACGCTTTTGCAGGGGTCGGTAACAGCTTAACTTCAGCAACACAATAAATTCAATAATAGAAATAAATCAATCAACTCAATCTGTCTTTCCCTGATGCTGAAACTAGTGAGTTTGGAGAGGCTTTGAAGATGGAGGCTCGTCCATGCACCCGATGGAGCTGTTCCTTCGGATAACAACGAGTGGTTTCTTGAGGGGAATACGACTTAGTCTTCAGTTTTCTTCCTTTGCTCCCTTCCGATGCTCCAGGCTTCGACGGTTAAACAGAAACTTTGTTGTCATATGTCTCAGAAGACAATAGCTTCCAGAGGCTGAAGAGTTGAAGGAAATCCCAGGGACATAATTGAGGTTGATTCAGGACTTCCAGAAGCCTGAAACTTCAGCTGTTCACCGATCAAGTTCACTTCTGTTGTCTGGATAAAAAGGCTGTAGATGAAATCAGATTCTTAATCTTGAGGCACAGTCCTTCTAGGGCACACGGGTTGATCCTCTTTTTAATGCAGTCGATCAGCAGGGCTGTGTCTCTGTTCCTTTTCCATCTGAGTGTCTTTCCTCCGTCTGATCTTGTTCGCTGGTCTTCTGCGAGGAAACAACCTCGTTTCTTCCTTCAGCATTGCCTTTATAGCGTAGATGATCTCACCTGTCACCCCCTTGTAAGGCTTCTCAGTTATTGCGCAACCAGCTTCTTAGTTATTGCCCAATACTTTAGTCACAGTCATCGTGACCCTCGGGTTTTGTTCTTCGGCTTTGGAAATGCCAGTAATAGCCACGCAGCTGGCTGCAGACTCATCTTCCTCTTGTTGGCTTTCAAAGAGTTCGTTGTCAGCATGCAGCTGGCCCTCGTCACCTCTTGTCCTCACATAGTTCTTTCCCTAATCTGCTCAGTCTTAAACTTTATACAGTATTACACATTCCATTCTCAGCTTTCTACATTTACTTTAAGACAAAGTTACAAAATCATCACTTCATTCTTTTTATTCATACTTCACAAATAATCAACATTATATGTCTTTTATATAGCTGATTGAGAATTTTTAAACCTTAATGTTTTTTGTTTTAATTATCAGTTCTTTATTATTTTAATCATATATCTTTTAGATTCATAATCAAAGATTATTGATTTTATTTTATACTTGTAAAAGAATGGAAAATCATCATACATCATTTCTTTGGATACACCTGTTTACATTTCTGCAAAAGATAAGACAGTTAATATTTATCTCCACACAGGCCTCTCCAGTCTTCTCAGTTCCAGAATATGAGAACATGCTTGTGTCACTCTCCACTGCTTCAACTGTATATTTTAATAATTGTTGCATGGATTACACAGAAATATATCTATTGTAATTTTTATGGATTTAACTGTGAGTACTTAATGAATGCTGCATGGATTACATGGAAAGATCTCACCTTATTTTGACTGGCTAGGTTTAAAACTTTCCTTTTTGATAAAGCTTATAGTTAGAGTGGCTTAGGTTATCCTGAGCTATCTCTGTATCTTAGGCTGCTGGAGGACATAATGACCACTTTCACCCTCTTCGCTACATTCTCACACTACTCTTCAATTTTGCATTATTTGCTGTTATTTCAGCTTTTAACTTTGTTCTCTCTTTTTTCTTCCTAGAAGCTACACCAGGCCTGACTCTGTGTCTACCTGTAACACTTCCTTAAATAATTTGGTTGGGATTGGATCTAACATACAAGTTGAAGGTTTAGATGAAGCTAATATTTCTGATAACTCAGGAAGCTCCACTGGATCATAGCAGTCCAAACACAGATCAGATTATACAGTTACCTTTAATGCTGTCTCACTTACTGAGGATGAAGTAATCATGTTTGGGAGTATGCAAATGATTTTATTTTTAATAGAATAAATTTTATGTGCTGTTATTTCAGCTTTTAACTTTGTTCTCTCTCTTTTCTCTTCCTAGAAGCTACACCTGGCCTGACTTTGTGTCTACCTGTGACACCTTTCTGGAGAGGGGCATCGTCCGAGCTTTTGCTGGCAACAACTTAATGCTCACCCTCTACCGATGATCCACATGGCCCTGTCTTTTAGTGTTTAACCCTTTCTCTCTCCTAGACATGGCAATTGACTGAGCTTTTACTGTAACTAATTATATATGTGCTCTCTTTCAGACTCTAACCTTGAAAACTGGCTCAGAGTTTATATGTTCTTTCTTTCTTGGTAAAACAACTAAAGGAGCTACATCCATTAACATTTACCTTTTCCTTCCCATAGAAAGTACTCCTGGATCAGTGCTTCTTTGTTCTCTTTGTATCTCTGCTCTGTTCTCTCTAAACCCCCCAGTCGGGTCGGCGTTTGGCCGCTCACACTGAGCTTGGTTCTGCTGGAGGGTTTCTCTTCCTGTTAAAAGGGAGTTTTTCCTATCCACTGTCGCTACATGCATGCTCAGTATGAGGGATTGCTGCAAAGTCAAGGCCGGGTGACTGTCCACTGTCTCTACATGCTCATGCCGGGAGAGGGAATGCTGCAAGTCACTGACTGGATGCAATCTGCTGGGTTTCCTTAGACAGAAAAACTTTTTATCCAATTTGAATAAATAACTAACTCTGACTGCACTGTTCAATGGTTAGGACTAATTGGAATGTATGTACCTGACTTTTGTCAAGTGCCTTGAGACAACATGTGTTGTGAATTGGCGCTATATAAATAAAAAACTGAACTGAACTGAGCTATTTAAAAAGAATCCCATACAGTCATGACTGCTGAGAGCTAAGGGAATGGATGACTCAACATAGCTATGACTCTGTAAGTTTAGCAACTGTACTAAAGAGAATCCTAGGATTATTCTTATTTTCTTCTATTAATGATAAGAAATAAGCTGTTTTGGCTTGGCAAAGTGTCTTTTTATACAACAGTAGGCTATTTTTCCAGATTAGGCAGGAATCCTCTAGGTGTGTAGAGCGCCATTTTCTCTCCAATTTTCTAACAATAATTACCTTCTTTCTCAGGGTGGTACATTGTCTAAAACACCACGCAATGATGAAATAACCTGTCCGAGCTACCGCACCCTGCTGGCGGTCAGACGCCTCGGAGCTCCTCCGGTACTTGGTCCCCATGAAGCGATCACACGCTCTATCTAAAGACTCTTAAAGGAACGACTCTCAACCAGTTTCTAACTTTTAGCTCTTTTTATTCTAAGTTAAGGCAGAGGACTCATTACAGAGATCAGCGCTGAGGCTCCTGTCTCGGACCGTCGCCGTCTGTTAGAGGATGGCGAAGAGCCCCGATAGAAGGTCACATACAGTTTTATATCTGGCACTCCAAAGCAATGGATGTGCACTCCCTCAATGATTATCAGTAGACTATGTCACCATTGTGGTGTCTATCTGTTGGATTGTGTAGTATTGTAGCTTTCTAATCAAACCAGTAATATCAGCTGCTCCACTATCTACCCCAGTGCCCCAGCTTCAGGTCATTTATGACAACCCCTGGGCCATTTATCCTTGTACTGTATATGTATACATATATTCTTATCTTATTGAACAAAGGAAAACATTAGAACTTATATTTTATTTCACTATAGTATAAATGGGAAAAACACCTATGAGCATATTAATAAAGGTTATTCCTAACAATCCCCTGATGAGGTGTCATTTAAAGGCACCTCACTAATTTAGATCAGTGAACCCCCTAGGCACTGGGGAGTGGACCACCTGCAACTGGTAACGCCCCCCCCGAACAAGAAATCATTCCCAAACCTGTATGTGTGTGTTAAACTATATATGATACCCTATGGAGACAACTCTAACCCCATCAAACCTGTATGTTTAGATTTTAGAGAAAAGAGAGAAATGAATAACAGCCTTGAAGACAGCAGAAAATTTTGTTTAACATCATGTGAATCAGTTAATGTAGACCCTAAGTGTTGATTGTCTTTCGTTCCATACGTCTCTGCCCCCTGAGCACCATCCCTAAGCGTCCTTTTGGCAGGTTTCAGCTACCTGAAAAGGTGGAGTCTTAACAGGGAAATAGAATCTATGTTCCATAACTGAGCAGATTTACGCCACCGATTGTAGGTAATTATCACTGCTATTAGTATCATTATTAAGCAGCCCCCCTAGTGGCTTACTTCAATGATTCATTAGCCAAAATATTTCATCATTAAATCAAAAAACAATGTACCTGTTTACCACATTAGAAAACTTTTCCTGTTAAGGCGTCTCCATTACCCACACATTGTCCTAAAAATCAACCTATGGGAGGTGAACACATAACTAAAAATAACCTGCGAGGTCCTATATAAATACTTCCATTTCATGACATGTGTTTTAACTAATTTCGTTTAATCAATCGGTCATGTATTTGCTGAATTATTGTACAGCATTCAACCATAAAGAAATATTCTGATTCCTTTAATATCAACATTATTCATCTAATCACATAAATCCTGTAAAGGATAACAATGCCAGACGGGGGCCCCCTTTTCCCTTATGGGTTATCCTCTGTCAATCCGAGTGGAGTCCTGATCACGGCTCCCCTCTTTCTTACACCCTTGATTTGAGGGGCCCGACCCCTTCCATCGGCTAAATCTGACAGTCGATTGGCACTCCCAGTCCTCCCTGAGTCCATGTTGTAGTTATTCCCTAAGGATGAGAGCCTAAATGGTGGTCTCCTCTTGTATCAGTTTATCTTTGACTATGTGTTGCATCTTATGTGAATCAACAGTTATGTTGTGTAAGCGTGTACGTTGAGCGTGGCGCAGATGAGCAACAAGGGCAGATAATACAGGGGGTTGGAATAATGAAACTTGAAAAAAAACCCAACCTGGTTTTAAGACCCCGACTAATTTTATTAATATGGTGTAGGGCCTCCTTTTGGTTTTCGGCCATACACGTCAATTCGTCCTTGAGAATTGGACATATACAAGTCCCTGCACAGTGGTCGAGGATTTTAAGCCATTCTTCTTGCAGGAATAGTGGCCATAAGTCACTAACGTGATACTGTGGGGAAAACGTTTCCCTGACTCGCTCCTCCAAAACACCCCAAAGTGGCTCAATAATATTTAGTCTGGTGACTTGGCAGAGGCCAGGGGAGTATGTTCAACTTTCACTTTCATGTTCATCAACTTTTACCTATCTTTCACCAGTCTTGCTGTGTGTATTGGTGCATTGTCATCCTGATACACGGCACCCCGCCTTCAGGATATAATTGTTTGTAACCATTGGATGCACATGGTGCCTCAAGAATGGTTCGTTTAAGTCCCTTGGCATTGGATGCGCCCATCTAGCACAAGTATTGGGGCCAAGGGAATGCCATGATATGGCAGCCCAAACATCACCTGATCCACCCCCTGCTTCACTCTGGGCAAGCAAAACAGTCCTGGTGGTAACGCTGTCTTTGGGGCTTCTCCCACACCGTAACTCCGCCGAATGTGGGGAAAACAGTAAAGTGGAAACTCATGTCAGAGACATACATGTTTCACATTGTCCACAGCCCAAGATTTTGCGCTCCTTGCACCATTGAAACCGATGTTTGGCCTTGGCATGAGTGACAAAAGGTTGGGCTATAGCGCCCGGCTGTGGGTAATAGTTACCCTGGGGAGCTCCCGACGGGCAGTTCTGCTGGAAACAGGAGAGATTATGGTGCACATTTAATTCTGCCGTGATTTGGGCAGACCCCGTGGTTTTATGTTGTTTTGGATACAACCGTGTTAGCAGCCCGAACACCCTTTCAGACAGCCTTTCCTCTTGCGTCCACAGTTAATCCTGTTGGAATGGGGTTCGTCCTTCTTGGTGTATGCTTGACATTACCCTGGATACCGTGGCTCTTGATACATCACAAGACTTTGCTGTCTTGGTCCCTCTGGTATGTCACACCATAATGTTGTGTGCATTTAATATTTTTGAGCAAACTGTGCTCTTACCCTGGCTAATTGGGAAACCTCACACTCTGCCTTACTGGTCAAATGTGCAATCAATGAAGACTGGCTACCAGGCGGTCCATTTAGCCATGAACCTCCCACACTTAAAATGACAGGTTTTTCAAGTTTCCATTATCCCCCCTGTAATTTAATTAGCAAGCAAAGAGATGATTAGAAAAGTCTCCAAGAATCATACATTCATAACAATCCCCTTCCCCAGTTGAGGTGGTAAAAACCCACCTTTAAAATCCCAAACAAAAGTTTTCCCCAGTGCAATATGGACCTTAAGCTAGAATATGGCAGGCAGGGTTTCCCCTTTCCCTTCCGGTTTTTCGTAAATTCCCCCCCCCCTTGGGAAAAAGGGGCCCTTTCCCCTGGTAAAATGCCCCACAGCCCCCCAGTGGGGTTGGGGAAACCCCCCCTGTTTCCTTTGAACCGACCTGCTGGGGTTTTTTGTCCCAAATTTTTAAAAGATTTTAAAAAATCCCCCAAAAAGAAAAAAAAATGCCCCGTTGAAAAAAATTTAAAAAAGGGAAAAATAAAAAAAAAAATAGAAAAACAGGGGGGGAAAATTTAGGCCCGCACAAATTTTTATCAGTATATTGTAAACCCCGAATCGTAAAACCCCGTTCAATTTTTCTACTGCAAGTTTGGTTTTGGGCCCCCTCCTCCTCCTTTTGCACCCAATATTCATTCCCTTTCTCCAGCCTTTTGGGGTTTTGGTTT
>JAHHUM010001198.1:142427-158236 GCA_036173005.1 Crenichthys baileyi
CAAAGAGCCAGCAAGCTCTTCTGCTGCTTGTTGTCATTCCAACTTTCAGGCGTCTAAAAATACATGAGGGAAAACATGTATTTGGCAAGATGGATGAATGAGTATTTGAGGAGTTTATTATTGTGAGGTTATTATTACTTTTCAGGAACACAAACAACACAGACCTTTCAATTTGGGATTACCAATTTATTTTTTCTACCTTTTAAAATGGCAGAAAATCATTTCTCCATATTTAGAAGTTTCCATTAAATTTTTTTAGTATTTGGTAAAACTGCCTTTAAACTGTAGGACTTGAGACAGATGTTCTGGGTTTTCTTCCAGAAACTTCCTAGAATTTTGGCCCATTTTGTAAATTTTTTAAATTACTACTCTGCTGCAAATTTCATTTAATCAGAGTATGCTATGTTTAATAACTGTACAGTATTAGTTTCTTATGTTATAAATTGGCCATTATTGTACAGTCTCTTTTTCTTATTCGTTTTTATATTTTTACATTTGTGCGAATTTGTATGCCTCTATTTGCCTTTCACTTTGCTGCTGGTACACTATATCTTTTATTGCAGGACAATAAAGGATATTTCTATTCTATTCTATTTCTTTTATCAGACATAACTGGTAGTACTGGGTCAGGTTTGTAGGCCCCACTGCCTTCGTTTTTCTGGGACTGAAATCATGGCCGCTCCTAAACATTGACTTAGTCGTCCTAAAGCCATTTTGCAACTAATCTGGTGGTATGCTGAGGGACATTTGAAAGACCCATCTGTGTCTTTCTGACTGATGTCTTGATATGTTGCTTCAGTATCTTCACATAATAGAATAGGATTCGGTTTCTCTCAAGACCCCTGATTGCGACCCACTGTAGGTAAGATGGTCTCCTCTAAAAGTTTTTCATTTAACACCAATTTATCATATAAATAAATAAATATTCATTATACTTACTAACCGACATAAAAATTGGGAAGGTGGATATATAAATACTGGTTTATATTTCAGCTCCACAATGATTTAAATGAATGAATATGTTCATCTATCTATCTATATAGATGGATGAATATATACATACCCACATATCTATCCATCTTTTATACCCACTTGTCAACACAGGGTCGCAGCTGGGCTGATACCTATTTCCAGCGTCCATTGGGTGAGAGGAAGGGTAGTGCCTGGACAGGTCGCCAGAGACACTCAGGACAAACGAAAATGTGCTCACACTCAAAGCTGAGGGCAATTTAGAGAAACCAAATAACCTAACAGTCATGTTTTTGGACTGTAAGGTTTTCTCAGTTACACAGAGACCTGCTATAGGCTGGGGCCAGTCAGAGCCTTAGAGTGTAAATTAAATTCTGACATCCAGGCAAGCTTCAAGCCAATAAGTTCAGATTAACCCAGTGAGAGTCATTATTCATTAAAAGTCTGCCCACTCTAGGACTCTATGGAGTCTTATAGATTTTGGGTTTCATTCTGTGACCAATTCAAACAAACTGAGTGGTGCAGTAGAGCCAGAGGAGAGCAGGTGCAGAGACAGCTGAGATGACACAGGAAAGAAAACGATTGAACAAGTCTGCCTTTGACCCTCAGAACAGATAAACACATTTGTGCTTCTATTTCTGACTCTACTGAGAGCTCTATGGTGAGGTGAGGCTTGTTATTTGAGAAGGACAGTTCTGTCCTTTCTTCTCTTATACAACGGGACACCATTTTGACTGTTAAAGTTAGTCTAATTAAAGACTACAGACATACCATGGCATATTAAACAATGGTGGTGTTGGCATTCAATGCATATCCCTAAATGGATTAAAATCAGTTGGGCTTTAGATCTTGTCTAATAGTGTATTGTCGTATATATTTTCATGTTGCTTTCACCCTTCATCAGAAAAACAGTCTTCCACAAACAGAGGTGCAAACGTGTTAATACCCCTCAACCTTTTCCACATTTTGTCACATTACAACCACAAACTTCAATGTGCTTTGCTGAAATTTTATGTGATAAATCAACACAAAGTATTATATAGCTTTGAGGTTGAAGAAAAATAATAACAATAGTTAAAATTTTTCCTGGCAAATAATAAACCAGTGTGATGTGCATTTGTATGCAGCGCCCTTTGAGCCAACAGACACTGAAACCTTTTCCTATTCTTCGTTGCAACTTTGCTCAAGCTTAGATTGATTGAGAGTTTGCTAATATTTTTTTAAGTCCTGGTACCATTTAGATTTAGGTCTGGACTTTGACTAGACTTTTTTGATCATTCCATTGTAGATCTGGCTGTATGTCTAAGCTTGTTGTACTGTTGGAAGGTGAATTTCAATCCCAGTTTCAAGTCTTCTGCAGCCTCTAGCAGGTTTTCTTCCAGTGTTGTCTTGTTTTTAGACCCATCCATCTTCCTATCAACTTTGATCAGCTTCCCTGTCCCTGCTAAGGAAATTGGAACCTCATAGTGTGATGCTGCTACCACCATGTTTTACCAGATTGCATATTGGCTAAAAGGTAAAGTTTTGGAAATCTTAAGACACCTACAGCTACAAATTTATTCTGTTGCCCACAATGGCTTCATTTATGTCACTCTTCCATAAAAGCCAAATTTGTGGAATACAAAACTGTTAGCTGTCCTGTCAACACTTTCTCCTCCTTTAGCTGCGGATGTCTGCACCTCCCCTAGATCCTCTGCTGCTTCTTTAAATAATGTTGTTTAGCCTAGGTATGTCGGCAGTGTGTCATACTATTTCCATTTTTAGTGGTCGGATTTAACAGATCTGTGAGATTTTCAAAGTTTGACAAATTTAAGATTTTAATTAGTAAAAGATTTTGGAAACAGTGTATAATTTTTCCATCCACTTTTGCACCACTTTGTGTTGCTCTATCATATAAATAATGAGTATGGTTGTAATCATTTTTATAGTACTGTTGTTTGGGAGGAGAATTGATATTTTGCCATTACATGAGTTGGTCCTTCCAAACAGATATCCTATTATAATGTAGGCTAACCCTTTCTTCCTGCATGCAGATACTGATAACCTGTTATGACAGTGGGGACTGCCTCTTACATTAACCTGTTTAGACTGAACCTTTAGTGATGAAACATGCAGGGAGGAACCTCCGAGTGTTTGAATTAGTCCACTTCCAGATTCGACATCATTCAGTACTGTTGAAGGTCACATCATGTATTCTCTTTAGAAATGATAAGTGACACAACTCATTTCAGAGAAGGGAAAAAAAGCACTTTCTCAAATTCAGAGCTTTTGGAGCTCAATTCTGCTCTTCTTTAAATCATTGAAACTCGCTGCCATCCCTTTAGATCACCCTACTTCCCCAGAAACTGCTCCAATATCGCAGCAGTCCCCCGATGGCACTGCAACGTACCGCAGTACCTTGGACAGCGCACGCAATTCCCAGCAGAGTGAAGAAGCCGCACGCTGGTCTGCTGAATGTTGCATGGCCCACATTATGAGTGTCCTTTTAATGTCGTGAGGTTCATAGACGTTTACTTTGTTTTAATGCATGCATCCGGAAATCAGTCGACAGTTGGGATGCAGACTGGATTACCTCCTGAACCCTCCCGGTACTGTCTCACTGACATCATTTCTTCAACTAACTGAAACCACTGCAAATCATCTTAGCTATGGCAGTAATGTAATCAGTTCTTTCATGTCTACAAAGCTTCGTAGAACATGCCTGGTGAAAGATCTCTGCAAAGAGAGACACAGTCAGCCTGATTCCCGGACAGTCAGCCCTTTACAGTCAGTCGGTGCTGCAACATCCGCTAACCCGCATGCCTCCTGATGCATTAAACTCTCTGGTTCGATTTTAAAACCGGAGCTCTCCAGGTTCTTCTTATGAGAATCAAATTCACGTTTTTACACTTACCTCACTGCTTTCAGACTCCGCCATTTTTCTCCTGAGGAGCATGCAGCGAGAGGAGTGTTTAATTCCCATAAGAGCCCCCAAAAATGTGCACTCAAAAGTAAGATAGAAGCCTTCAGCTTGACACTCTTAGTATTCTTAGTTCCTCATAGGTAAACAATTATCTGTTATTTTCAAAACTGCAATGCGCTTAACATATTCTAACATTTTGAAAAAGATAAACAAAGGAAAAGTCAATGAGGTCCCAATTAGCGCAAAGCTGCCACTGTTTCTACTAAGTGTGGTGGATTCCGTGGCGCAAAAGTTTGCAGAGGAGCGGGCGCCGTGGCAGAGCAGCATCTTGTCCCATGGCCGGTTGAGCGCAGACCGAAATCTCTGAAAATTTCCACACAAAAAGCAGCAGATTCCCACCAACCTAATGTTTTATCCGAGGTTTGATTGATTCTTCCACCGCAACATTGTTTCTAAAAATAGTCCCAGCCGCTGCTGCCTCAGCGAGGAGGAGGGGAAAAAGACTCGCTGCGTTCAGAAATTAGTCGGAGAATTTCTTATCAGCTCACTTCGCAGTTAATGACATCTTTAATGAAACGGAACCCATCTGAATGATCCAACTGATCGGCTCTCCGTCGGCGCAGAGTGCTAATCATCTGGCCACGGAAAGTTGCTCTTGGTTTACACTATGAGATCCGTTCTCTCTCTCTGTCTCTCTCTCTCTCTCTCACTCACACACACACATAGGACCTCACATTAACTTCCATTCATTGCTATAGCCTAACCCTAACCCTGATCCTTACCTTACCCTAAACCTTTTACAAATAAAAATCGGAACAATGTGGCAAACCTTTCTATTCAGCCACCCAACCCTGTCACCTGATTCATACATTGTAGAACCACATTTTGCTGCAGTTACAGCTACAAGTCTTAAGGTATGTCTCTACCTGCTATGCACTAGGCTTACATTTTTCTTTAAAACCACCGCAATCAGATTAGATTAATAGGATCTGTATTCCTCCCTGACCTGTCTGATGGTTCCTTGATCTTCATGATGCTGTAGGTTCTCTAATGTTTTCTGACAAACATCTAAAGCCAGAAACAAAAAGTTGCATTCATACTGAGATTAAATTACACACATGTACTTTTTTGTTAAAGATTTAAAAATTATAAATCTTTATCTATAAAATGTGGATCAGGTCAGCAGGATTTATGTCAGCCATTTTCTATACAGCTTCTTCCATTGTGGGTCGCAGGGAAGCTGGTGCCTATCTCCAGCAGTCTATGGGTGAGAGGCGGGGTACACCCTGGACAGGTCGCCAGTCCGTCGCAGGGCAACACACAAACAACCAAGCACACACTCATTCACACCTAAGGGCAATTTAGAGAGACCAATTACCCTTTTTTGGACTGTGGGAGGAAGCCGGAGTACCCGGGGAAAACCCACGCATGTATGGGGAGAACATGCAAACTCCATGCAGAAAGACCCTGGCCGGACCCAGTCGGGTCGAACCCAAGACCTTCTTGCTGTAAGGCAACCGTTCTACCAACTGTGCCACCGTGCAGCCCCCACGGTTTGTGTTGTATATAAATAAATGTTAAGCATCTGAAAATCCATGTAAAAACTGTTGGCACAGTTCTGCTTTTCCCACTTCTACTTAACCTGAGTAGTTTCCAGATCTTGCAACACCAGCCATTCTTCTCCTGCTCCATCTGTTTAAAAGTTTGAAACTATGATACTGTAAAAAAGCTACTGCAGCGTGGATGTAAAGGTTTTACATGTAAATGCTGCTCTATCTTCTCCATGAGATCTTTTGCTTTTTTGCACCGATGTCTATTTTGAGGAGAGGCCATCCTTCTCTGCCACCCACCCACACCACTCACTACGTGTTACATTATTCATCAGAGAGGGAAGGCAGATATACATGAGGCACCAAGATAGAAACCTGGCTAAAGGCTCTTTTTGTCACCCACACTCTGTGCCATCACATCATGAAGGTTTTTAGGAGATTTGTAGCAGAACTTGGGACACCATGTACATTAAAGTGTTTAGATGCAAAATGTTTTAATGTGCAGATGAGCTGAGCTGACAGTGTGCACTTCATCATAAACCTTAACAGTTTTTAATTTGATTAAATTTCAAATGATTTATAGATCTAATGATAACTGATATAAGGTGACATGATGACCACAAGATGCTAAAAAATGCTGAGCAGCAGAAAACAGATCAATAAGTTGGCCGAAGACACAACAAATGAGATTAGAGCATCTTCAGTTCTCCAAGGGCAGATGTGCTTATGTGGGGACACAGCCTGTCCTTTATGTTAACTAAGCTAAAAAAAGAACTGAGTGTGGACCTTAGAGGGAGAGCTGGTATTTCTGAAGTGAAGTTCTATGATGTTATAATCAGTAAAGGTATCCTGGATGGTATCCTGGTATCCTTATAGTGGCCTTGAAAGGGTGATCAGGCTTTTATTACCTCTAGACTGGACTACTGCAACTGTTTTTATGCAGATTTGGACAACTCCCTTCTTCGTCACCTGAAGCTGGTCCAGAATGCTGCTGCTTGTCTGCTAAAAGGTAATAAGCAATATAAGCACATTACTACCTCCAATGTGTCCTCCCTGCACTGGTTGCCCATACGTTTTAGGATTGATTTTAAGACTTTAATTTTGGATTTCAAGGCACCTCCTTATCTAACAGAGCTTCTGCACAAGCACATTCCAAGGAGAAGTTTGAGGTAAGAACTTCTGTTGCTTTTTGATGTTCCTAGGACTTGTCTTGTGACCCGAGGAGACAAAGCCTTTTCTGTTGTTGCTCCCAAACTCTGGAACAATCATCCTCTTGCTGTAAGGATGGCTGATACCTTGAATAATTTTAAGTCCCTTTTAAAAAAAAACATCTTTTTATTTTTGCTTTTAATTCCAGCTGAGCGAAAACATCAGGCTGTTTCAGTTATTAGTCTTTCATTTTACTTACTGTTTGTGTTGTATTTAGCTGTTTTCTTCTTGGTTATTTGTGGTATTGTTGGTGTTTGTGTCTTTTGGTAATTTTTATGTTTTTGTTTTTATTTTTCGGCCTGTACAGCACCTTGGCCACTTCAATGGGCCTACAAAGTTTAACCTGTAAAAGCCAATGAGAAGCTGTTTTTGAGGGGACAATGCTGTTACTTGATTTTAGATGTTCGGAGTTTCCCCACTTTGGATAGGAAAGGAAAAGTGCTTACAAACAAATACTAAGAGATGTGGAGCAGACCACCAAAGCTTGACGGTAAAATAAGAATGTGAAAGGTAGATCGGGTCTCTCAGAGGAGAGGTTGGTATGAGTGTCACCTTACATTAGACAGAAAACAAAAATGTCATAAATCTATAATACAGTCACATGACTGAGTCTGTTTTCGAATTCAAGCATTTTAAACATGTAATAACTGCACTGAACAAAAGATAGAATACACATTTAAGGTTTGACACCAAGATGTAAAGTCACGATAAATTAAAAGATAACTTCAAAGCTCTCAGTAATTCTAAATTAAACAACATAAGATAATTCACTTTAAGGATTGACATGTACTGGCAGATGTTCAGACCTGTTTGATCCGATCTCTGGTCTGACGACATTTTGAGGGGACCTGGAGAAAAGTGGTTCCCATAGTTGAAAGGTCAAATCTAAGTTGTTCGTGTGAACCACAGTTGAGAAAGCATTGACAAATGTTATAATAGTATCTTCCAAAAGAGTTGAGGTTTGACAATGTTGTTTAAACATTGTGAAATGAGCTAAAACAGAAGCTCCGGTCCGACCAGATGTTAGCCTTCCACCACTCTGAGGATTTCTTCATTTCACATTGAGATCACCTTATTCACTGAAATCAGACATCTTTAACAATGGCTAAGGGAAACATCACTGATAATACTGTCACTTTTCAAAACCTCATTCCCAAACTATCCCTTTGAGCATTTGCTCTGAAGATCAGTGCAGTGGGCATCAACAGTATAATATCTTTGTTGTCATTAACATTCTCTGTAATTAGAGCATCAAAGCCACGCTCCTGAGCAAGAAACTACTTTAGAAGATGCTCCTCCGCGCGAGATTAAAATGATGATGTCCATCCTTCACCAGAGGTGATGTTACCTGCTGCAGCAAATCCTTACATAATATCAGCGTCAGAACTGAGAACCCCTGTGGTGAGAACTCCTTAGGAAACCATCAGACCTCTCTCCTCAGAGACTGTTTAAGCAGAGATCCAAGAAGAAAACTATTTGTATTGTCAGGGATAACTGGGATATATCCCATGTGTCGTTTAATCTCCTGCTGTCTGGATGAAGACAGAGTTTCACTGAATCAAGATCAACCACCAGGGTCATCCAAGAGCTTAACTCATGGGTAATAAAGCTGCTAAATTTCCAGCATCTCTCAACTAGTGCAGGATTTTTTTTAATGTATATCTATCTGAAATGCCAAAAGCTTAATATAGGAGTTTTCAGTATTATGAGAGAGCATCAGGATCCATATTTTACCATGAAGACGACTGATCGTGTTGTTAAGCTAATGCAGCGGAAATTGTCCTTAATCTTGATCTCACTCTTTTATTGTCTGGCTAACAGACTTGATTACTTTGGTTTCTCATTGGGTCTCTGTTCCTCTTCATTCCCATAGGATCAGAATTTGGGATGAACCTTCAATCATTTGCATTATTTATTTTCTCTATTATGTTTATTTCTGTGGCTGATAAATCAGTGCTCCTGTGATCATCGCGGATTGTTTCTTGTAATCGGTTCCTTTCATTTCTGCTGGTCTGTAATGTAGCTTAGTTAGGGAATACTCCGACTGTCATTTGAATGTTAATTCTCTCTGCGTCAGTTCAACTGACAAACATCCAGCAGCTTGGTAAAGTGGCCAACAGGCTCAAATGCACACAACGCTTGGTTGAACAGCCAGATAAAAGAGGACGTCTTGTATAGCATTATTTTCTCATTACAGTGGTTTTAAAAAGAATTCATACCACTTTAAATTTTCCTCATTTTGACAAAATGTAGGAAAGTTCAAGGTGTATGAATAGTTCTCCAAGGCCCAGTCAAATCACAGAAATATGATTCTATATTTAGTTTCAATTCAGTTTACTTATGTACTGCCAAGTCAAACGTCGTCTCGAAATACTGTAAAAAACAACATTTCCATGAGGTCTGGGAAAATTAATTTTATGTTTCCTGCTGCTCCTGTTTCTGAAGTTATTGGTCACCTTTTGGTTTGAATCTTGTTGTGATTACGTCTTATGTAAGGTTGTACCCTGTTCTGGTTTCTGTGTCGGTGCTTCTCTGGTTCCCTCTGTGTTCTGTCAACCATTTCTCCCATTTCCTCAGCTTAACTTCAGTTACTTGCCTTCCCTCACCACGTGTCCTGTCTCTACTCAACCTCCTGCTCTTTGTTGAGTCTCCCCAGTATTTAAGTCTCTTTAAGCGTTTTGATGGAGTCTACTGTTACTTTCACCCTGGTTCCTGTGTGCTTTCTCTCATGTTCTGTAGGTTTATCCATTCCTTCCTGTCTCCACCATGCATCTCCTGAGCTCATGTCTGCATTTTGGTCCCGATTAAAAACCAAACATAACAGACAGAACTTCATTAGTAAGAGCTTTAGATGTTTTAATTGTATGCTAGATTTTACAGTGATAAAAACAGAGAAACTAAAAGGGCAAATGTATCTTCAGATAGCGAATGGGTTTATTTTTATAACTGCATGTGTGTGTGTGAGGTGCTTGGAAAAAAACTGAAAAGCTGCCTGTACATTAGAAGTTTATCAAACCAGTTTGTCCTGTTGGATAAAGAGGGAGCTCCTCCTGTTTGTATCCATATATTATACACGATATTGCCAAACATATTTGTCTGTCTACATGTACATGAACTTTGATGACATCCTATTCTAAATCTATGAGGTCCAATTTGTTGATGGACGCACCATTGCCAGCATTAGCAGCTTTGACTATTATGTAAACATCTTCTTCAAAGTTTAGAAGTGTGTTCATGGTTAGACGAGAAAACCAGAATTGCAGCCTCCGCTCTAAATTATCCCAAAGGTGTTCAAGAAGGTTGAGGTCAGGACTCTGCAGGCCAGTCAAGTTTCTCCACACCTGCAGCCATGGATGTGACTGGAACAGCAGAATTCATTGATTTCTTGCTATGACCCAGCAGTGTATCTGCTTTAGAAGTCTTTATCCTTTGGGACATGCAAGAGTTGAAACTTCTGCCTCATTTAAGCTTGCATTTTACGCATAAAACCACAACAATCCAAACAGGTAAGATCGAAAATGATGGCAGCTAATCCCATCCATTCAGTCAGCAGCCCATGGGACTGTCTGAGATATGTGGAAATAATCATTTTGTGTCTCAAGATCAGAGCTGCTGTTTCTTAAACCCCTACAGCAGATTTATTTTTTATTCAGACTTGATCAAACCTTATTGTTGTGAAATAGGGCTGAGGATGAGGGCGGATGGGGTTATTATTTAGGCCTTCTGTCCTGCGTAAAATAATTGGATGATTGACTCATGAAAGGTTGAGTTGGGACCTTAATAATCTCTCCTTTTGTGTTGTGGTTTAGTGTTTCTTGATTGGATGGGGTTGTTTTCTCCCTTTTTTTGTTAGGTTCCTTGCAGTTCTTTGCAATGGTGTAAACATAATTGCTTTCCCTGATGAAAAACTGTGTTTATAAAATGTTTTAAATGTCAGTCATTTTTGAAGTTTACAGTCAGTTAAATGGAGTCTTGGGCAGATTTTGCATTTCAAGGCTAATACAAATAAAATTGCAAAGGTATGTGCAACATCTGTTAAAGTTCCAAGTTTATGTGATGGTTTCTGTGATGCTTCGTGAACCGTTCACTAGCCCTTCTGCTGAGTTATCTCTAACAGCGGCAAACAGGAACCTTTGAGTCAGAGCTCTTATGTTAAAGCTCAGAGGCTCAAAATCCCCATCAAACCTTAAAAGCTGGTAATACTGTTTAATGAGGTTACTGGAAATCCTCTAACCGGTTCTTTTGGGTGCTTAACTGGGTGCTCCAAATTATTTTTCTTGGAAACATTTTTATTTTAAGTTTCTTATTGTTCGTGTTAGAATGTGTTAGAATTATAGCCACAGTTTCCTGTTCTTAGCTGATAGGAGTGGCACCTGGTGTAGTCTTCTGCTGCTGTAGCCCCTCTTCCTAATGGTTCCACATGTTGTACCTTCAGAGTTGGTGTTCTGATTGTATCTTTGATTGTATCCATTGGTTATTTAAGCTAGTGTTCCCTGTGTATTACCTGGAACCACTCAGCCTATTCACCCTCTGACCTCTGACATCAACAAGGCTTTTCACCCACACAGCTGGAGGTACTCTGAAATACTCTGAAATACACTTATTGTTTTTATTTTGCTGTAGCAAATGACAGGCCCCTCGACCTTGTTTTCTGACATGCTACATTCATTTTACTGCATCAGTTTTTTAATGAGTACCCTGTGTCAGTTTTTCCATCAACATCACATTTGCACATATTTTATCACTTCATTGTATGTTTGATATCCTTTGTTTCATTCATCAGATGACTGTCATGTACTGCTGAAAATCCAACCAATCCAACCAAAAATCCAACCAATCTTGGTATGAATGGGATGTTGTAGACTACAGCTAGTATTACTTTATCCTTTTCCATATTTTTATGGCGTCTTTCCGATGGTTAACACAAATAAGAGTTTTGCTCAATGAAACACTATACAATGTGACAGTCAGTGCAGAGAAAAAAACAGAGAAACTAAACTAATATGAATACATATATAATTTTTATTTATAAGGAGATAACATACCTTCAATTTGAACATTAACTTATCGCTCCTTGTTGAAATATCCTTCCTGAAACTCATGAGGCAAAGATTCATATTTAATGACTCAGAGTTCCTGCAAAGAAATGAGTCATTGTAGGACCCAGTAATGAACCCATTGGCTTCATTGAATACTTTAGAAATAATTAGTAAATCTAGTATTTATCCCCCAAAAACAGCACCTCCATGGCAAAATCTTACCAGAATAGTTTCCATTAACATAACTAATATCCTGATACAGCAATTGTAAAAAGAAAGTAGATCCCCTTTTGAAATTCTATGATTTTAGATTGGTTTTGTGGTGTAGGTACTATTTGGCTTCAAATAAGAAAGAAACTACAAAATATATGGTGTGTGTGTGTGTGTGGGGGGGGGGATAAGTTCCAGGTGGTTCTGAGCCAGTTCACCTCCTGTCTGTATACAGTCTCACCACTGTCCTGGATCAGACCAATAACAGTGGTGTCATCTGCAAACTTCAGGAGATTAACAGACTGGTCCGCTGAGGTCCAGTCATTTGTGTAGAGGGAGAAGAGGAGTGGGAAGAGAACTCACCCCTGGGGGGCGCTGGTGCTGATGGTTCTTTTGCGGGAGAAGATGCTCTCTAGCCTCACCTGCTGCTGCCGGTCCTTCAGCTGCTGATCTCCTGACAGGTGGAGGCTGGGACTTTGAGCTGGATGAGCTTCTGGTGGAGGATGTCTGGGTTGATGGTGTTGAAGGCTGACCAGAAGTACACAAACTGGATCCTGGTGTACACTCCTGGGTGGTCAAGGTGTTGCGTGATGAAGTGTAGTCCCAAGATGACTGCATCATCTACTGACCTGTTTGTTGGTAGGCAAACTGAAGGGGGTCCAGCAGGGGGCCTGTGATGTCCTTCAGGTGCTTCAACACCAGTCGCTCAAAGGATTTCATGACCACAGACGTCAGGGCGACAGACCTGTAGTCACTTAGTCCTGTGATGGTGGGTTTCTTGAGTACTGGGATGATGGTGGAGCGTTTGAAGCAGGAGGGAACCTCACACAGCTCCAGCGACTTGTTGAAGATCTCAGTGAAGACGGGGACCAGTTGGTCAGCGCAGGCTCTCAGGCATGATGGGGAGACATCATCAGGTTCTGAGGCCTTCATTGTTTTCAGGCACTCAACAATTTTAGATTGAAATGTTAGCTAAATATATCAAAGCCAAGATTTATCATTTTAATACTAGGTATTTACGATTAAATTTCTAATGACGAAGAGCACAGCACAGAATGAAATCGATCCCATGTATCTGATCAATACCTGAGATAATTTAGTTTGGAGTAGAGCTGCCGTCTTCCTCCCTGTAGCTACTGTTTCTGTGATTCTGTCCTGAGAGAACCCATATTTAAACCAAAATGACACAGACACCATCATTGTCAATTTCCCAGAACTGTCAGTTTGGCTTGATCCCTTTTATGCTCTGGCCATACAGCACAAAACGTATTTGAGCAGCAAGGAATCTATCCAGTGTGTTGTACGGCTAAACGCTGACATCTGGCAAAGCTTCAAACCCTGAATGTCTGGAGACATCCAGCATACTTCCACTAAGGGGAACAGTAGGTTCTGTTGGTGTCCCAATGCTCCACATCCTGCCATTTTGTCTGAGCCATGCTAACCTGAACGAGCATAAAATGTTATATTACAATGAAATTTTAGTAATTTCTCATTGTTATATATATTTCCTTAATTTCCCAATGATGTATTTTATTACTTCAGTGTAAAAAAATGACAGACTTCATCAGTATTTGGCAGAATTACCTTTAAACTGTCTGACTGTCAAACATTTTAGGTTTCTTTCCACAAGCTTCTCACAACAGTTTGTTTGAATTTTGGCCAGATCCTCTTGACTAGTAGAACTGGGTTAGGTTTGGTAAGCCACCTTGCTCAAACACACCTTTTCAGCTCTGCTCACAAATTTTCTCTGGGACTAAAAACAGTGCTCTGTGATGGCAGCACCAAATCATTGACTTTCTGAGTGACCTTTGAGCTCATGCTCTGAGCAGCATGATGACTGGACATTCCCAACAGATGAATGCGGCATCTTCAGGTATCTAAAGGTTGTACGCAAGGATGAACCAGATTTTTTGAGGTCCACAATTCTCTTCCGATATCTTGGCTGATTTTTGGATGCTGATTTTCCTTAGATGTCACACAAGGAAGAAAAGTGTTTGAAGTGTTGCATTAAAATACATCTACAGAACGGAGAGTCATTATTTTTGAACAATAGGTGGCAAAAAGTAAAATGTTTTTTGGTGACATGTGCCTTCTTAACCAGAGTACGTAGTTCTCTAAGTTGTACCTCTGGAGCTGGTACTTCCTCTTTTCTGTGGAAATATAATAGATGTGGCAGGGAATGTTTAGTGTTAACGGTGCTAATTCTATGCAGTTAGTAGGCTAGCTTGTCATGCTGTTTCAGAACAGAACTAGCTCTTTGTTAATTTGCTGTTTGTTAGCAGAAAAACAGTTTAACCATAAATGTTAAATATGTATAGTCTATTCTAAACATTTGCTCACTGTTAATTGACTGCATAATTGCAACAGCAGCTCAAAGTCTAGAAATAAACCCATTTAAATGTTGTCTGTGTACGATTTACGCTGTAGTTTATTTGAATATTATAGTTTAGTTGATCCTTTATGCTTATTGTTGTGTTAATGACTGTAAGAAACTGTAGCTGGAGATTTTAAATTTCTTTTACATTATTTAAATGTATTTTAGGACCACACACACACACATACACACACACCTAAAAGGAAGCATGTTGTACTCCTTATTGCTTTTCAGTGACAAAATTGTCTTTTTAAACTATAATTCCAGAGAGCACAACCATTAGGCGGGTCCATTAGGCGTTTCTCCTTTTACTGCTGAATTTATGCTTTTATTGTCAGCCTTGTATTTTTTGCCTACTGCTTTTATTTTCATCTCCTATATTTTCAGTTTTGTATCCTCCTCAGCTTTGTTTATTATTGGTCCAAATGGACAAATTAGACATCTTATGATCAACACAGTCCATAATTCTAATTTTCTTTTTTAAAGTGACGAACTAGTTTCCCCTGGAACTGTTACTTTTCCACAGGGGTCTAAGGGTAAACTCTTCATTACATTAATGCGCGCCCCGTCAACCAATCAGAGAAGCTCAGCTTTCTGACGTAGTGATGTATTTTATCATGTGACGGAAATCCCACAAAGACAATGGAGGATAAAGTTATCATTGCGGTTTCAAACTGGGCCGGGGACAGACGAAAATAGCGCTGAAAGCGATCCTCCTCTGCGCGAAGCTCCTGGAGCAAGTGGTGAAATTCACCAAACTCTGAACGCCTCTGAATTGTCTGGGGAATCCAGACACGGCGCAGAGGCGCCAGACGACGACGTTCTCTTGCTTTATTGTCTGTTCACAGTTTTTTGACGCGCGTCGAGAGTTCAAGTGCACAAGCGTCCAACTTGAGGCGTTGGACGCCTTTTTGACGCTCAAACCGCGTTTGGTCTGAACGCAGCATAAGAGAAATGGCTCATTGGGGCGTTCTGGCAATAGAAAGGCTGCAAACTCCATTCTGGAGCACCAATTCATATTCATTACTCCCACCCAGCTGCAGAGCATGACAGATTGATTAAGACTCGCTGAATGTGGCAACCCAAACTGCTTCTCCGTTAACATACATTCCCTGTCAATACTCAGCTTTACTTATCCATAAATCCTGATGAAACCAACCAGTTAGATAGACTACAAGTATGTCTTGAAGACATAAAAACTTGGATGACTTTAAATTTTCTGCTTCTAAATTCAGACAAGACAGAAGTTGTCGTCTTTGGACCGGAGTCTTTAAAAAAGAAACTGCTTAGTCAATCACTTAACCTGGATGGCATTAAATTGACCTCCGATAATAAAGTAAAAAACCTTGGTGTTATTTTTGACCAGGACATGTCATTTAAATCCCATATTAAACAGGTTTCTAGGATTTCCTTTTTTCATCTCCGGAACATTGCCAAAATTACAAAATATCCTATCCAGTATTGATGCTGAAAAGCTAGTCCATGCATTTGTTACTTCAAGGCTGGACTATTGTAATTCTTTACAATCAGGATGTCCACAAAATGCAGTTAAAAGC